>JBBHKE010001150.1:0-54161 GCA_037447655.1 Zygnema cylindricum | reverse complement strand
GCCTTTTTTCATTGCAAGAATTGTGAGATAGACGCGTTAGGTGGAGAGGGAGAGAAAGAGAGGCGCTTTCACCATCTTCGCTTTTGCGAAATGGCGTCAGTTGGTCGAAACCCCCCTCCACGGGCCCGGTACGGAAAAAAGCGCACGGAAAAAAGTCACGCATAGGTTGGAAACGTGCAGTGGGTTTTTTTTTTGGTACTCCGCGGACAAAAATTGTCAAAAAATATGACACGTGCGACAACATCTTCCTATTCGCTCTCCTTTTTGGACTATATTTAAAATCACCTCGCGAGGTGATTTGACGTAAAGTTTGAACGTGTGATGAAAGGACGCGAAAATGGGTCGAAATGCGCTAAACGACAAATTGCATCGCGCTAGTCGACAAACTTACGTACGTCTAAAGTTTCACTGTAATGTAACTTGTACGGTGCTAATTTCAATTTTTTGGTACGGCTGCGGATTTTCTCGTTTTTTTCTAAGTTATGAAGGAAAACGACACGAAATAACTGTAACTTTACCACATGCGAAAATACCCTTACGCTCGTTGTCAGCGAACTTTAGCAATCAATTTTTCGCCAGCAAATGTGTACGAAAAATATCGGTCTGACATCTACGTACCTTTTGTCGACTGCGGATTTTATCAATAGTTTTGTCGGTGAAAATTGTTTTGTAGAACCGTCTTTTCTCTTTTTCTTAGACCTCCCATCGGTACTTTTGTCTAAAAAGAGATGTCAATTTTGTCAATTCCACTCCTAAAGATCTTTGTGATGACATGGCAAGTTTTTATTAGCTTTACTTTTTTCCAGTTTCATTCTACTACACCGCGAATCGCTATTAGCGTACATGACGCTAATTGGGGTACCAATTTTTTTTCGGCAAATTCTCAAATAGAATAAAGTACGCTAAATGTTTCTGAACGTTATTTGAGGCACCCCTCTCAATATGGTTCATAACTGTAATTTAGTCGCTTTTAAATAGTGTGGTGTACGGACTGTCATATTAGTACTATTTCGTACCTTTTTATATATAAAAGTACATAAAATATAATAATATGTGATTGCGTAAATATTTTCCGGCATACGCGGATGTCAAAAAAAACGCGACGGCGTACAGTTTGAACAATTTCGTACATCTACATGTTTTAGTGTGGACATATTATGTGCCGAAAATTTTTACAAAACAATTTACAAATTAGAGTTAATGATAAATTAGTATCATTGTGTACCCTAAAAAACCCAATTTACCGTAAAGTACGCTAATTGTTTCATTACGCTATATATTTTATTACGCTAATAACGAATCACGGTGTAGTTCTGTACGCTTGCATCTTGTACGGTTTTCTATTGCAGGGTCTCAATGCTGCTATGCCATTTTAAGGAAAGATAAAAAATCTCCGAAGGCTCAAATGATGCTCGCACTCACTGCCTCTCTCACCTTGCGCCCCATTCACCCTTTCAAACTTCACCATTTTGCATTGTCTCATAGCCTGTTCCCACCGGAAAAAAAATCACTTCCGCAACAGACGAGCGTTCAAATAATGTACGACTTTCCGAGCACCGACTTTGTTGTTTTCGGAAGTTCCCGAAAAATCGTACAAACGAACTTCCTCAAAATATTTGAGGATATTGAAGTCGGGTTAAAGTTACGTCTTTCTTTGAAACATGCCAACGGTAACCCCAAAAGCTGACGTAGCAAAAACAACACCCAAACGGCTATTTCATTGTTTTCGAGCGAAAAAACTGTCCAACTTTGAACCACCATCGTCGTCCTTCGTTTGAAAAACTGCAAGTTTGTTTTCGCGCCTATGTTTGATGACGTCGAAACGTGTGACGTGTCACAAGACACCTTCAATCGGAGTTACGTGCCAAATTTTTGGTGTGAACAAGACCCGTTTTCCGATGAGTTATGGGAAAATTATCCGAATGGGCAAAAAGTTACAAATGCTCCGGTGGGAACAGGCTATCAGTGAGTGGCTCTAAGTGCACGGGTAGGGACCAGCATAAAATATGCAGAGTGACGTTTTCTCAGCACCACGCTTATAAAATAAAATGCTTTTCATTTTGCAAGGTCCTCAAGAAATTTATGTCCATTCATGGTAGGCGGATTGGAGAGGCAAACTCAAGAGCATCTTGTACGTCTACAATGTCATGCAAAGGCATGCGACGTACCAAAACGTTTCAAAAAATACGATGTGTTTTTGCTATGTTTGAAAAAATTTCAAAGAATACGGTGCGTCAAGACATATTGTAGATGTTGATATACGTCACCCTCATTGTCAATGTATACAATCATCACATCCTTAAGTAAAGGCATGTTCCCATCCAACCGCAACTTAGTCTTGTTGCTTTGTATTTCAACGAAGATTTTCCGTACTAGTTTCAAAAGCGTTCCGCTGTAACGCAACGAAATCACTACTTTAAATTGTGACAGATCTATATGTTGACGGTTGTATACGACTAGAAAAATCAAGACAATTGATGACATTTGTAAAATAGCGACGATTGTAGACGTCTAGTTTCTTTTGACATTGTAGATGTCTAAGGCTTGTGACATTTTAACGTCACACTTACTTATGATGTCGTTTAAGTCACTAATTCCATAACTGTTTGGCATGGTTTCCCAATTTTGTTTTTTTGTCTTTTCGCACTCTACTTGCCATAAAAATACGCCCAAAGATAGTCAAAATAAATATTTTTTAGAGATTTTTCGTTCGATACTATTATTGTCGTTTTTCATTGCAATAATTGTGAGATAGACGTGATCGTGGTAGAGGGAGAGAGAGAGGCACCTTCACGTATGCGCTTTTGCGAAATGACATCTGTAGTTCGAGGCCCCTCTACGGCCCTACACGAAAAAAATATACGTACAGGATGGAAACGGACAGTTGGTTGTTTTTTCGGTACTCCAACTGGTTGTTTTTTCGGCAAAAGAGTTTTCAAAAACCTCTAACGCGTGCGACAACCTCTGCCTATGTTGGTCACATATTTAAACTTTAACTGATCGAGGTGATTTCCGTCGAAGTTTGAAGATGAGTCGAAAGGACGCAAAAGTGGGTTGAAATTCACGAGGCGACGAACTATATTACATTTAAAGTTCGAAGGGGACGCAAATTTGAATGTGGAAATTTCATTTTTTGGGTTCGGGTGCAAAATTTTAGGTTTCGTGCTTAGTTTACGAGGAAAACGACAACTAAAAACCCTTACTCTGTCACATGGGAACGTGCCCTAACAATGTGATTGTTACCCATTGGGACACTTCAAAACCAAGTACAAAGAATCTTCTCTATATAAAAAGTTAGTTTCCTAAGTTACAATTACATGGTGTTGTACCCTTAGGGTATGTCCCCATGTGCTAAAGTAAGGGTTTTTTTTATATCGTTTTCCTAAAAAACTTAGAATCGTACTACTTAAGTTGCGACTATACGAAAAAAAATGAAAAAGTAGAAGTACAATTTACGTCATGGTCAAACTTCAAATGTACTATCTATTATCGTCTCGTGTTTTTTGACCCACTACCACATAAAAAAACGTCATCTTCAAATTTTATTTTAGAACACATCAACGATGTGTTTTAAAATAAAGTATCACGGCTCCATAAATAGTGAAACAACCTCGCATGTGTCAAAAATTTCCAAATTTTGCAAACGATGAGGAAAAGTATACGATTTGTTTTGTTTTGTCCATTTGCGTTAAGTACATCAACGAAAATTACACAACTTGTCTTGGTTTGTCTGTTTGCGTCCAGTACAAATTTATTTGTAAGGGTCTTAAGATTCGAATGCTATTTCATGTCAACCAGACAGGAGACTCAAAGGCAAAGTGCATCTTCTTAATCGTGCAACAACACATGTTGGAAGGCGGTACGTCTACAATGTCACGGAATACTTGCGACGTCATAAGCAATTACAAAAAATAACGTGCCGATTGTATAAGTTGATAACCATCACAGGTGTTGTCGACGTATACAATCGTCAGAGACGTAAGTTACGAATTCGTTCTTATGCCTAGTGACATTTGAAAATAGTCTACAAAGAATCTTTGCTATAATATAAAGTAAGTTTGCTAAATTATAAGTTCGTAGGGACATACCCTTATGGGGTGTCCTCATGTAATCGATACTTTGAAGAAGTATTTTATACTTTATTGAAGATTCTCCGTACTACTTTGAAGAGCGTCCTTTTATGCGGAAATGAAATCGGAAGCTTGAAATGTGATGGTTCTAGACGTGGGTACAACTTTTGATAATTGAATACGACTACGAAACTTAAGACAATTGGCGATGTTTTATAAAACAACGACGATTGTAGACTTCTAATTTTTTGTGACAATGTAGATGTTTAGGGTTTTGTGACATTGTGCCATCATACTTACTTGTGGCGACGTCGACGTCACAAATTCAAGAAGTTTACGCCATGGTTTCCCGATTTTGTTTTTTTTACTTTTCTCACTCGACTTGCCATAAAAATATACACAAAGGTAGTCAGAGAAATAATTTTTAAAGATTGTTCATTTCATATCAATATCGTCGTGTCTCACTGTTAAAAGCATGAGATAAAAGCGATAGTGTGGAAGGGAGAGGGGAAAGGCGACGACGAAGTAAAGTTCGGCAACGGACCCATGAATGAAAGTGGAGGTGCGAGACCGCTGTATTTTTTTTTCGAACATGCGTGTGACGGGTATAAGAAAAATAGCGTGTACTCTCTCTCGTCCTATTTTTTTTCCACTCGTGTGGCGTGTGCGTTGATCGTTTTTTATTCGTTGTTTGGGTGATACTTGAATTGGAATCACCTCACGAGGTGATTTTGATGAATTTTTTAGATGGGTTGGATTCCCTTGTCCGGGGGGTTGATAAGAGGAAAACGCCAAAATGTGTTCACACGAAGAAAACCATGGAGTACATTCAAATAATAAAATTGACGTTCACTATACTATGGTAAAAGTGATTGTTTCGTACGGCTAATGTTTTTCTCGTTGAGGACTAAATTTTGGGGGAAAACGACAAAATAAATCAATACTTTAAGGCCTTGTCCCCATGTTATCGGTACTTTGATAAGGTGTTTTGGAATGTAGTGAAGATTCTCTGTACTGCTTTGAAGAGCGTCCCTATGTGGGAATATGAAATTGGAACCTTAACATGTGATGGTTGTAGACGTAGGTACAACTTTGTGACGGTTGAAGACGACTATGAAATTGGTGACACCAACAAAAACAACGATAGTTGTAGACGTTTTGATTTTTTGAATTTTGTGACTTGTGACGCCATGCTCACTTGTGACAACGTCGACGTCATAGATTCAAGAACTTTTGGCCATATACCCGATTTTGTTATTTCGACTTTTCTCACTCGACTTGCCATTAAAATTGACATGAAGGTAGTCAAAAGAGTTATTTTTCAAATATGTTTCATTTCATACTAGTGTTGTTGAGCCTCATTGTAATAAGTGTGAGATAAAACCGATAGTGTGAGAGGGAGAAGGGAGAGGCGATGACGACGCAAAATTTTGCGAAGGACCCATTAATGAAACTGGAGGTACGAGACCCCTGCAAATTTGTTTGACGTACATGCTCGTCTTTTCCGTACATGCGCGTGACGGGCAGGGAGAAAAATAGCGGGTACTCCCCCTCGTCCTAAAATTTTCCCACTCGTGTGGCGCATGCGTGGGTCGTTTTCATTCGTGTTTGGGCGATACTCTAAAACCACTCTCTCGAGGTGATTTATGATGAACTTTTATGATGGGCTGGGTTCTCTTGCCCGGGGGTCGAAAAGAGGAAAACGTCAAAATGTGTTCACATGACGACAGACATGGAGTACAAAACGTAAAAATATGTTCACATGACGACAAACGTGGAGTACATTCGAAGTATCGAATTGACGTTCACTGTGCTGTGGTAAAAGTGATTTCTGCGTACGGCTAAAGTTTTTCTCATTCGGGACTAAATTTTGGGGGAAAACGACAGAAAAAACTCGATACTTTAATACATGGTGACACCCACTAATACATGGGGACACCCCCTTACTCTTTGCGGGAGAAATGGAAAGACGGCAGAAAGAGTGTGACAAAAGAGCGTTACGAAATATATTTCGGCAAGGATTTTCGGTTGGATTTTGGTGGACTCGGTTTTACCTTGTCCGGAGCACATAGCCTGTGCGACGTGTGAAAACTGTGGTGATGACTGATGACCCTTCGTGATACGTGTCTTTATCTTCCACGTGTAGAAATTTTACACATTGACTAGCCACCTCCCCGAGGTGGGTTTCCAAATAGAGAGCCGGATGGAGCGATTGCTTCGCGGATGAATGCACAAGCATAATCCAACGGTCAATGCTAGCTCTCGGTTCCTTTGGGGAATCTTAGTCGGTCTTGTAACGCTGTTTTTAAATTAAAAACAAATAAAACAGTACGGCATAGTACGAAAATGCAGGAATTTCTGCTCACTTTTCGTTTGACGTACTGTAGCTTCACCCTAAATAAACTCAGAAATTTGAAATAGCGTCACTCTTTACCCTAATTGCTCGCCGAAGTCAGCAAAATAATTAAAGCGAACGTGTGCCAGTATCAAGTAGGAAAGGTTCGTATGTCACCTCGTTTTCCAGCACTCCGAAAACTGTGAAATGCAGTTGCGATCTCTTTCTGTCAGCTAAACGCTAATGAACGCTGTTTCCGTGTAGCGTTAAGAACTACCCCGCTTAACACTAATAGCGATTTACAGTGTACATGTGGATACCAGTGCATGCTGACGCATCGTAATCTACACTATATTAACATTACTTGATATAGCGTATGTGACACTAAATTGATCGCCAAATTGATCGCCAAATTGATCGTACCTAAACTGACATCAAGAGGAATCTTTTATATGGTACACATTTGTAGCGTGTTCTCAGCTATTCTGAGCGGTAGATAGCGCAGCAATGTCAGATCACAGTAGAGTGCATTCCAGTAAAGTACACCTTGCATCGTCATTACGGATGTTTATTCCGGGCTTTTAGAGTTTATTACTTGTTTGTCTCCGTGCACACTTGTCAGTATTTTAATCCGACGGTTGCGATGAGCAGGTGTTATCCATACCCTGTAAGGGGCTGTTTTCAATGCAAACGGGACACGTGTGCACGAAGGAAAGCTGATTAAAGTGGCAAGAACACATTAACGCTAATAGCAATAACACGTGCACTGTGCTGTAATGTAGTTTAGTAAAGTCACTGCTGCAGAAATCGCGGTAATTGGTTTACTTTCTTGTTATAGAAAGCTTGGAAGATCTTGATAATCTGCAATTCTCTCTCCTAGAAAAAGACTTTAGTCATTAGTCTTTAGGAAAGCATTGATGCAGGATACAATCTAATGAACGAGGCAAGATGAGAGTATTTTAACTCTTTTTTGGAATATTGACAGTAGTTATTTTTTTGAGCTAAACACAAACGGAGGCGTTTTGAAAGCAAGATCTCCAGAATTACCTGGAAAAAACGTTTCAAAATGTTTTAAGTAAATGTTATTTTACTTCCGATTGATTCACTAAGTTACTTGCTTGTTAGATTCGGTGACTACTCACAGGACACTGCTAGCTGAACTCTGCTTTTCAGATAGTTCTAAAACTTTCCGCTTTTCTTTTATCATTATTAAAAGATCCATTTTTGTCTTGTAGTAGGCATGGTGGCTGTAGATTTTTCCTGCCACGTGGCAACAGAGTGTGCCTTGGAGCCAGTGTGCAACTGGCCTCTGTAATGGCATCTGACTTAACAAAAGCTCTGGAAGAGAACAATTGCCAAATCAGACTTTTACATGCAGGTTGTTTTATAGTTTTGTGTTTTTGTGGTTTTTTGTTTTTGAGTTTTTGTGCTTTCGTGTTTTTATTTTTTTGTGGTTCTACTTTTTCGTGTTCTTATGTTTTTATGTTTTGCCTGCTATTGATTACGTCCTTGCTTGGACGGTAACTTCTGTTGCTTCTATGTTTATTTCATATAAGCGAACACTGGTGTTACTGGCCAGTAATTGCAGAATACACTGTACATTTTTCAGTATGTCTCGTATATTTTTCTGTTTGACTCGTACTTTCCAATAAAATTCTTAGATTGCTTGTATGATCCGTACACATTGCTGTACGATAGTTTAGTGTCACTTACTCCCAGATTGGTATGATTTTTCACTCTGAATTGGCAGAGATTGAGAAGAAAGTCTCGTCATTGCCTGAAGATTTACGGAGTATTCCTATCCCAATTTTGGTAAATCAGATAGCCCCAATATTTGAACTTGGGAATTGTGGTTCTCAGCTTCACATTACGTAAGCATTTTTTACAGAAATTTGTGCTCCTTATATGAAAAGTTGTTTGGTTGCAAGTTCTCTTTTTTCTTATTTTATCTTACTGCCTTCTGCCAAAAGTGTTAAAAGTGTTAAGCATTTTTTGGGTACTCATCAGAGGGTTTTCCGATTTTTAATCGCGTTTTGAGATCACTACATCTCGGTTGCTACCTGTGAAAGAAAATAAATAGATCAAAGGTTGAAAATAAAGTCAATGAGGATTTGGTTCGATTTGGTTTACGCTAGTATCAATGTACACTGCCCATCACTATTACAGTTAACAACAGACACTGTATTTTTTGTTTACCCGTCATTAATTAGTACTAATAACAATATTTAGTTAAGTGGCCCATGATGAGCGACTTGGCAAAAATAACTTATTGTAGTTAATACTGAATCCATTCCAACACTAATAATTCACTAAATGTAAGGTGTAGTGATGTAGTTGCTAGTTGCCTGTGTCTGGATAACTCCCTTTATATCCCTTTTCTTTCTCGATTTTTAATTTCTGCTCTGTATTTGATGCTGGAAAAAGGTTTAAGTCCCTTTTATGTTTTTTTTTTTTTTTGGAATCTTGATTTCTGGTCAGACGCCATAAAAGGCTTTTGCTTTTGTTTATTTTTACAGGAGTTCAAAAACAGGGACATGCGGAAAAGCTGGTTACATGGCAGTAGTGGAGAAGGCTCTAATATCGAAAGACAGCAGTGAATTTTTAGCTGGTTGGTACTCATTTATATCCCCTTCTGTCTTTTTTTTATAATGTGACTTTTTTTTTTTAATGTGAAATCATTTTTTTTTATTTTATGAATATATGCATTAAAATGTATTTATGTGTTATCTCCAGATATGTCTGCTGACCACAGATCTTATTTTTTAACATTCTGGGTTTCCACTTGGAAATGAGATATTGTATGTTTACTTGATGCTCATTTTTATAAAACTTGTGGGAGTGTCGAATTATTATTGTTGTTCGCTACTTTGTTCCTTTTCAATTAATTTGATGCATTCCGATCTTTGTAATACCAATTTTTTTAAGTTGACGACCAATTCTATTTTTTCAGTAAGTTGATGGATTTTTATCTTTGTTATACCAATTCTTTTTGTTGCAGAGGATTCGGCGAGGGAGAAAGAAGTGTTGCGAAGACTTCAGGAAGAGATTATGGATGCAAGCTCTCCCAATCTACTGGATGAGAGGGGTATCCTGCATACATTTGCTTTTTTTTTTTTTTTTTTCCACACGCTTTTTATTTCCTTGTTTTATTCTGAGTTCAAAAGTGTGAAAACTCGTGGAAACTTTATTTCCGGTTACCCATATTATTCACATACTATCCCAGTTTTTTCTGGTATAATAGGCTTGTAGTATGAAGCAACCACATATAGCGTTTCAACACATTTTTGCACCTTTTTCTGCATTACATATTTGCGTTTTTTTTTCCTTTTCTTTTTTCCACACCTTTTTTGTTTGGTTTTTTTGTCTATTTCTGTTTTTTTGTCTATTTGCATTTTTTCGGCTGTTTGCGTTTAAGGCTGCTTCCTTGACAAGCCTTACTGGTAGACATGCACGTTTTTGAGCAATTTCCACTGGTGGACAACTTGAAGTTGGTAAGGATCGCTTTTCCCTGGCATCAATATTTTATTTGCAAAAACAAAAGCCTCAGGGTCAAGGTAAATTTTCAGACTGCAGGCTGTTCTTCTTTTTCGTTCTTTTGTTTAACTCTGGATTTGAACATTGGAGATTTTTTAATGTCATGTTTTTCCTTTCCAGCCTTAGGTACCAGAGGGTACTGATGTGTGTTTCCTATTTAGTGTAATTAGATACAGACAATTACTAGCGTTACTGGATAGTAAGTGATCATACAGAAGAATGTCCACATTATACAGTTTTCTGTGTGATTTTGAGGATAACTGGCCAGCTATGCCAGTATTAGTGTACGTATAATTACTTTATTAGTTATTGTTAGCAAACACGAGGCAAACAATATAGAGCTCTGTGTAAACTGGAGGACCCATTTTTTTGGTTGATACAGATGGTTTGCAATGGCTGCCATAAACCTATAAAGGAAAGCCACTACGCTCAGCATGCAGGTGAGAAGTAAATTTGGACTTTCTGCTGTAGCTGTGGCTTTGGACTTTTTGCTGTAGCTGTGGCTTTGGACTTTTTGCTGTAGCTGTGGCTTTGGACTTTTTGCTGTAGCTGTGGCTTTGGACTTTTTGCTGTAGCTGTGGCTCGGAACCTGACTAAGGGTTTTGTTTTTTATGTTGAATAATTTGCTGTGTGTTTTTTCTTAAGCTTTCCATACCATCAGGCTTGCTGAAGGTTTACTTTTTGCTTTCCAGGGGTTATTGAGGGTTTTTTGATGGATGAGTTTGTGTTGCTTGCTTTTACCCTGCAAACAAAATTTGCCTTGATGGTAGAAAATACTTTTTAGAAATTCGTTATACCTTGATGGTAGAAATTCTTTCTACCTTGATGGTAGAAATTCCACCATCAAGTCATTTCTTGATGGGCAGTATTCTTGCAATCGCGTTGTGATATTAACTTGACAACATGCTTATTATGCTTGTTTTGAGCATATACTTAAAGTGTTACATGTGTTATCGAGTGCAGAGAGGTGCCCTCTGCTAATAAATGCAGACGAGGATGTTGCCCAGCTAGATGTTTTAACAGCGACTACAGCTCAGAAGCCTCCCCGTAAAGCTCGCAGAAAGACGAGAGATGGTATCCTTATCAACTTCTGGTTTTGCGTTTTGATAATATCTCTGATTATCACATGCTGCCCACCAATTGCATCATATAAAAAAATTGAAAAAGTTTCCTTCATGGTTTTCTTCATAACTTCCTTCATGGCAGTCACATGCAGAAAATTCTTTGAGTTTGGACTTTTCCTGGAGATGTTGGCCTTGACTTGTTGTTGTTAGGTGATCCGTTTCGAGGAAATCCAGCTTTTGAAGGGGAGGACAACTTTGGATCTGGTGGAGGTCAAGAAAGTCAGAGCGGTGGTGGGGCATTCAACAATGGGAAAACTGGTGGGACCAAACGTGAGGACCTGTACAGAGTGTTGGTGACCCCATACCTGTTTCTGTCGTTTATGTCAGCTCTCTTCACCAAGGAGTAAATCTATTTTGCCTGGTGGGTTGATGCTGGTACTGTAGGAGTACGTCTTACATCGCTATTAGAGTTGGTTAGTTGTTGATTTTAAAGCAGTATTAACTTCACTAAATCATTAAGGGTCATAGCTCATTAAAGGACCCTTCCAACTAAATTAGTGTTATCAACACTATTTTAGAAATTTTAGTTATTAAAATACGCACGTGAATTAGTGTTGTTAACTCTAATACCGATGTAAGGCGTAATGATTTTTCTAGATGTCTGCTCTGTACTAGTCGCAAAATAGTTACCTAATAGTTGAACCATGAGAGTTGTAGAAACTGCAAGCTTCAAAAGTCGTGTGGCAAGAATGGAACAACCAATACCACTGGTAACAATGGTAATTGTTGGTTCTGTCTAGTTGGGAAGGAACAAAGGACTGGTGGTTTGTTTTGTAGATATTTTTGATTCAAAAGGCGGGCCTTTGGGTTTTTTTTTTAAAGTTTGATGGCTTGCCCAAAGGACAGCTATTCTGATGCTGAACAATAAATGGATTTACTGGAATTCAATTGGCTTCTTTTCCCGTCTTTTGTTGACCTTTCCATTGTAGTGATTTGTGCAATAATGGAAACTTGAGCAGGAGTACAGGAAGCTGATAATACGGAGGAACTTATAACTGGAGTAGATTCAGACGCTGCCGTGAAGCCCTTAAATAAATCCAATCAGTTATCTGAGAGCATCTCTCCCCGGAAACGTGCGAAAGTGTAAGCTGGTCATCCGTTCTTTGGACTATGTGTGAGAGTGTTTCTATTGTTTGCTGACCAGCCTCTGGGCGTTAAGTTGACAAGTGTCTTGACTCCTTTGCGTACTTCTGATGCAATTAGGACTTGATGTCAGTAAATCCTGTTAGGAAAGTCAAAGCAGCCTGCCGGCGCAGAGGGTGTCTACTTTCAATTTTGCAATTTCCTCGGGTTGTCAAGATCCGCAGAGGTCCCTGGCATTATAGGGCCGACACTTTTGCATTAGGGCAAAAATTCAAATTTTACTTTTTCCCCTAGCTTTGGCTGTTTTTGACAGTTTCTTGTCTGAAAGAATTGAAGGTTTAGTGAGATTGGCCAATGATTAAGACTTATCTGCTACTTCTTGACAAGGCCCTTATGGGTTCTTATGAAAATTAAACCACCAAGATATGAGGCCTTGTGGAGGGAGACCCTTGTGTAATATTAGATCAACATGTCTGTGTCGTTTCATTTTACTGTTCTAAAATCTTGCAAGTGCATGATTACTGACGGCATTCTTCTTAGTGGGGATTTTTTTTTGCAATTTCTGACGATGAAGATGAGTGAACTGCAATGGATCAGTCATGTTTGTCTTGTATTATTAGAAAAAAGTACGTGGCAGAAGGGAGTCCTCAAACTTGGGCAATGATTAAAACTTTTATCTGCTATTTTTGATTTGGCTCTTAGTGGCTCTATGAAAATTAAACCACCAAGATCTGAGGCTTTGTAGAGGACTACCTTGTGTCAGTGCAAAAGTTGGACTATTATGTCTTCTTGAGATAAGCAATATGTTATAAATGGTGCTTTAAAGTTTAGCGATTTAGAACCTTGATCTGTATATAATCATCAATGGGTTGAATGTATTGAAATTTGGCGCGATATCCTTTTGTGAGTAACATGGTAGTCTCCACTTCCATTGGTGCTTCTTATCACGGTAATTAACCTCATGGTGTAACTGATTGCAGAAGAGCATTTTGGAGTTGGATTATACTTGTTGGCATGTCATAGTTGAAGCACCGGCATATAGGTGTTTTACTTTTTGGCTGAATCCATTTGTTGTTTATTACCAGTCAGTCTAGTATAATCTGGGAAGCTTGATCGTGATTAACAGATGACCGTTGTTGCCGAGTTTTTTTGTCCGCAAAGGGGCCTGATTTACTTCATGTTTGAGCCTGCTTGCTGCAGTAGTTCCCAAAAAGGCAAGCTAATGGGAGAGGAATCTGATACTTTTTGTGGAGTGGTCTCCACTCACACTGGCGCACCATGTCGCCGTGAATTGACTCAATGTAAGCTTGTTCAAGATCTCAAAAGCATTGTAGTGGTGAGATGTTATTTATTTATTTATTTGAGGATCTATCGTTTTGTTGCATGGTTATGAATTTAGTTTGTTTTCTGCCTGTGTTCCTGTGCAGGCAAGTACCACTCAGAGGCGAGTAAAAGGGCTGTACTTGGGAGGAGTAAGCCTTTTGATGTTTTGATGCAAGAAGCTAAAACACATGGTGTGGCCCGCAGCACTGTTGTAGGTGAGTGACAATCGTAACACAATTTTGGAGGCTTGTTATTATTACTGAAACCATCGTTGACACCATTACTGTGATTTTGTCTTTAATATATGTGGAAAATAGTGTGCCCCACTTTAACAGAGGGCATTACCTAACACTTTTCCAGATAAATAATATTGTAGTGTTACTGTGAGAAATTATTGTGGCTCACAAATAATGATGTTAGGTGTGACCGTTGTCGAAGTAGATGTCAAAGTTCTTTATTAATCAAAGCTACTCTCTTTGCACTGTTTCAAGCCAAAATGTTTTACATGAACACAGGACAAAAATTTCTGCATAGATGGATTGAATTTAGCCGGTTCGTATACCATTGTCTCGTTTTTCGGGTTCTATTTTGTTTACTGTTACCCATTTTTGTTGTGTATATCTATGTTTGTGGTGGTTAGATGGAGTTGTTGGAGGAGCTTATCGTGCATATGGCTGTGGTCGTCCTGTATCTCCAGCTCAACCTTGGGGTAAGCGGTTTGTAAATGTGCATAGTCTTTTAGACTGATGGAATGGAAGTGTTTCAAATGATTCCTGTTATTTTGATCCGAGGCTTAAGGTGTTCTTGGAGTTTGAGAACTGAGTTTGTTCCTTTTGTGTTTGAAGTTGGTGAAGAGAGAATCAATTGTTGGGGCTTTATGGCAAGAAATGCATAACTGCAAGTTTTTACCTTGTCTGGATTGCTGTGCTGATTGCCTCTGCTTTTCTCTCGTAGGCCACTTAGACCTCCACTTTTGAATGCTGTTTTGAAGCTTCTTTGTGATAAGGGAGTCCACCAGAATATGATGCATAGCGGAATACATTTTGCCAGGGTTGCATGATTTCTGTTAAACAATTTCTGGTTGTGCTTTAAAGAGTGAACATGTTTTGCAAATGTTGAGTCTAGTCACTCCCCGCGGTAGTGTGTGAACAAAGCAATCAATCACTTGATATTTCTTGAACCTAGACATTGGCGTATTATTGAGCTGTTTCCATGGCTGGTCACATAATGCCTTCTCAGCCTTACAAAATCCTTAAAATCTGGCAGACTGTTTGTTGTAGCAGAATAGAAACCACCCATCTGCCTGTCAATTTAAACCTGCTGTTGGTTACAAATCTGTCCTCGTTAGGGGCTAGTAGCTCGAGGTGTCTTACGTCGTTTTACTTCTTTATGTCTTTAGATCCTGAACGAGTTCAGTTGTTGCATCTGGAAGCTGTCGCGTAAACATACACCATCCTCATTTCCTCCGAAGCTCCGAAGCTCGAAAGTCCACATCCTGTAGCTTGGTCTAGGAAGCGAGCTGAGCCCGTTGTCAAACACACACATTTCAACGGAAGGCAAACTGATTGAGTGCTGTAGAATACTGTGCAGCACCTTTGCCCCTTGCAACCAAACGCTATTGCCTGCGCCTTCGTCACGGCATGAGAGGGGTCGTTGGGGCTATGTTTCGTGAGGCATGCACTCGCTCTGCTGTACATTCTTTCCAGCCAGTTGGGGGGAAGCAAGCCCCAGGGTCAGCACTCCTAAACGTGCCGACCAGCGTGACAAAGGCACCTAATACTGCTTCCCTTCCTATTCTTACCACTCCCGTCGACCTTAAGGTTGGTCTATTTTTTGGCTCACCCTCAGAAACTCAGTCTCGCATAGACATTGGTGAGAAAAGAAACCGATCGTCGGAATCGGGTTAGTGTCTGTCAGCATGAGCTCTTGTGGCGAATTATCGGCAGAGAAAAAAAGCAGATAGATGGGAATGTTTGTTAACACTGGTATTTGTCAGTATAATAGTGGAATAATATGTGTTTATTTCTAATCACAGAGGTCCAAATTGCCACGTGTTTAATTCCTGCTAAATTTGTTAGTATTAGCTCCACATGATTTTGAATTTGGCATAGTTTCTCAAACAGGCATGAATTTTTTAACAACGTCACCAATCAGGTTCACAACTTGAGCTTTCTTGATTGACTGTGTATTCCTTTCCAGTATTTGAGCTGGCCCACACATGAATGCTTCTTGTGGTTACATTTTCCGGAATTTCTGCATGTTGGTCATAGAACATCGATTTGCTTTTTCATGCGTTGAATCCTCCTCTAGCAAGACAGACCTCTTCTGTTATTTGACCACTTGTTGGTCGACTGTGTCACATGATTTTTCCAAATTCTGCCTTGCTCTCTTTTCTGTTTCAACATGGTTTTTCCAAATTTCATGTTCGATGTCCTTGTTGATGCGAGAAGCCAATCTGTCAACTCTCCCAATTGGATCATCGACGGGGAAAGTTTCAAAAAGCCGCTCTGGAAGCATTACTGAGCGGTTCCAATGGGATAAGGTGTTGCTCATAGTGTCATTTGGACAATTTGATTTGTATGTTAGATCACATAAAATTAGTTTTTGATGTTTCAGTTTGTGAATGACAGTTGGTTGCAACCTTTCTATGGCAATGGATACAAAAGATTTGATAAGATTTACTAACTTGAAGTTAAGAAAAAACGGGAAGTTGGGAGTAACTTGAAGTCTGTGAGTACTTGGCTACTCAATTGATCTTGCAACTAGTTTCTTGAAAGATGCACATAGCAGAAGTGGATGTTCCCGGACTCAAAGCCTGATGTATGTTTCTTTGCTTTCTTGCAGAAAACGAAAACCCGTCCGAAAAGGAGTGCAAATCTGCCCCCTCAAGCGAGCCCCTCCGCGGACACACCAACCAGCCCTCCTGCCACATGGAAGAGCCCAGTGGAGGTTCACGAATTAAGTGGGGAAGGGAAGGAGGGGAAGGGGAAGGCCAAGGGGAAGGCCAAGGCTCCGACAGAAACCAAGCCAGCCATTCAGCCCGTGCTCGCAGGAGCCCTCGCACAACAAAAATCAAAAGCCTCCAAGAGCTTAAAGCAGCAGAAATCCTTCCCGAGGATCCAGCAAGACCAGCAACAGGAGGTTCTGAAAATGCACCCGCAAGAGACTGTCCCCAATTTACAGCTTCAACAGCAGCAACAACAACAACAACAATTACAACAAATTCAACTCCAACAGCAGCAACACCAGCAACTCTCTCTGGCCCTGTCACTCGATCAAGAAGTAGGAGGGCAGGGACAGTCCAAACTCCTACCCCAGACTCAGACTCAGGGGCAGCCATTGCCTTACCACCTTCCGGAGCTTGTGCAGCAGCTCCCAGGGCTCCGGCCACAGCAGATGCTCCATCTCGGAAGCATAGAGACGGCACAAGGGCCTGGAGGCAATAGTAGTAGTGCTCATTCCCTGGGCTTGTCAGATGGGTCTGGATTTCGCTCACAGGAAACTTACCCTCTCCACCGTCTGCTTGCTGGGGGCCTGGGTCCACCGGCCCATGGGACTGGTCATTCAACTGTGGGCATGTTGGGGTTTCCTCCACCATCAGGTATGTACAATTTATTTTCGCAAAACATGGATGAGACCTTGTTTTGGACATTTGTTTTTGGTTATTTAGTGAAGGTGTCAGTTCTTAGATTGGTTGAAGGAGTTGTCCTTTTATACGGTAGAGTAAATCACACTGCTTTCATACATGAAAGATGTACATTGTAATGTACAAACTATATGGTATTGAAATGTCGTCTCTTTTCCTTGCAATTTTAGGGGAACTGGTAGAAAAGGTTGAAAAAGACTTGCCTTTTTATTCTGTTGACTGAAACCTGAGGAGGTGCATAATCTTTTGATGTGGGAGAGCTTTACAAATTGTTTCTTCAAATTGGAATGATAATAACGGTGTGTCATTTATGAAGTTTTGAAGTATGTGTACATGCAAACGTGTCTTTAGGCTCATCAATGATCTTGTTGTAATTAACTCTTCAAATTGGATTGGTTGATATACAAGTCGATATTTGTTAGTGTAATTCTATGTAAAGACCATAGTAAAATCATTGCAATGTTTGCCCCTAGTTTTGGGTTCTTGGTTTTTATGCTTTTGCTCATTAGGTCTTTAAATATTGCCAGGGTGGTCTAAAACCGAGTCTAAAATCAGATTGTGTTTTTTTACTCAAATGCTTTATTCATGAAAGGTATCATTGTGGTGCCTGTCAATTTATTTCTTGTCTCTTTTTAAGTACAGCAAGTGAAAAGGCGACTTACGTTCTCCCTGTTTTTCTTTTCTTTTTTTTGTTTTCTTTTTGTTGTCTTTTTGCGTACCTATGCAGGTGTACACGTGCTCTCTTCTCCTCTCCAACCGCCAGTCCTGAGTCCTTCAGGATCCGCCATGCTGGCAGGCTCGGCAACTGACTGGGGGGCATTGCCCTGACACACTGTATCTAGTGTGGACAAAAATACACTTCATTTGGTGTGGATAGAGACAAAAATAATCTGCCTTGGTACAAGCTTTGGTGTGGACCGTGACAGCCCAGATCTGCCTGGGCACCCATCGTATTTGAGAGTCGGACTAAATCCTGCCTGGGGCACCATATTTGGTGTGGACAGATAACAAAAATCTACATGGCCACCGTATTCGATGTGAACGGAGTCATACATAAACCGGTCTGGAAACAGCTTGTTTTGTCTGGAAACAGCTTGGACAAAAATCTGCCTGGATTCCTTATTTTGTACGGAGAAGAGTGCAAAGATTCGAATGAGCATACCACATTTAGTGAGGTCAATGGACAGGGACACTGGCAAAATACTTTTAGTATGGACAGGTACAGCGACAAAGGCTTTCTTCTTTTTAGACGGTCGGTCCGGCTGTGATGATTTAGTTCGATTTACGGGAGTTGTATTCGCATTTACCCTTTTATTTTTACTTTTTCTCAAGCTAAATGGGGGAGAGGATACCCTAAATGGAGGCTGGGAAGTGATCCGAAAGAAGAAGAGGTTTTTTATGCGGATATGTAGTGTAGTTTATATGTTCTCATAATGTGTACAGGTATATGGGAAAGACCGACTGAGCTTTTTTTAAGGGTTTTTTGGGGGTTTTTAGGTGTTTTTGAGGCAGGGATTTGGATCCTTCAAAGAAAAAACATGTACGATCCTTTTAAAAAACAACGGGAAGGTTTTGAAATTTCTAATTTGCAGCTGAGCTTTGTGGCATTAACTGATTCATTCGGAAAGAATTGAAAAATACGAAGGACATTTCGAGACACATTAGAGATTACCGATGTGTGTTTGCTTGATATATGGAAAGTTTCATCTGAAAGCAGAATGTCCCAAATGAAGTGTGAAAATGAAGTATGAAATTAGGTCAGTATTTTCTGGTGAAAATCTTAGAAATAGTTCATTTTTGAATAGCACAGGAGACAAACAACTGAAGAAATTGAGTAGTGATTTCAGGAGGGTAGGCAAATTTTTTAAAGAACATCTCGCGGTCCAAGCTTTTCATGTGCCTGCAGTCGTAAGAGTTAAAACATATTAGAAAAAACCGGCAATGAGATACTTTTTTGGCCCTATTTTTACATCAGAGTGAGTACATTGATTGGCCATAAGGTCTTACTTTCAAGTAGCCCAAGGAATCTAAAGCTTTAAGGGGGTGTCCCCATGTAATCAATACTTTGAAGAAGTACTTCGGATTTTAGTGAAGATTCTCTGTTCTACTTTTCATGGCGTTCTAATATGTGAAAATGAAATCAGAACTTTGAAAGGTGACGGTTGTAGACGTAGGTACAACTTGTGACGGTTGAAGATGACTACGAATCTTCTTGACAATTGGTGACGCTGACAAAAACAGTGACAGTTGTAGACGTCTAGATTTCTGTGACATTGTAGATGTGTAGGGTTTTGTGACATTGTGGCGTCATGCTCAGGGTACTTTCGCATGTGCTAAAGTTACAGTTATTTTCTGTCGTTCTCCTTCATTACTTAGAATAAAACGATAAAATCCGCAGCTATACCAAAAAATTGAAATTACAACAGCACAAGTTGCGTAACTTTGAAATTCTATACGTACAGTAGTTTGTCGTCTAGTGGGATGCAATTTGTCGTCTACCGCATTTCGACCCATTTTCGCGTCCTTCCAGCACATGTTCAAACTTTACATCAAATCACCTCGCGAGGTGATTTTAAATATAGTCTAATAAGGTGAGCGAATAGGCAGATGCTGTCGCACGTGTCAGAAGTTTTTTCAATTTTTGTGCGCGGAGAACCAAAAAAAGAATCCCCACTGCACGTTTACAGCCTGTGCGTACTGTTTTCCGTGCGCTAATTTACATACAGGGGGCCGTCTCTCTCAAACACACGTGTCTTCACACATACGGCGTAAGAAAAACATTGGGCACCTGTCGGCAAGTGGGAAGACGAAAAACGAAACCGCATTTTTGTGCGACAGCGAAAGGTATTTTAAGGTTTTGACACGTCGACAATGTGGCGTACGAACATGACGAAGTCACAAAAATTGTACAGCGTGCGGAGAGACGCCTCAAATTGAAGCCGAGTGGAAGTTTCGCCTCATTGTGTGTACCACTTCATCTGTCACATAGTTTCGTGAACGTCTACGTAAGTCATTTTTTAGGTAACAAGTTATTTGCGTTTTTATCCAAATGCACTAAAAGTTGTACGAAGATTCTTCGCTAAAAAACAAAGTAACAATACTAAGTTTCGGTTACATGCGAAAGTACCCTCACTTGTGACAACATCGATGTCACTAATTCCAAAACCTTCCGCCGTGGCTTTCCCATTTCGTTTTTTCGTCTTTCCTCCCTAGACATGCCATCAAAATACAAGGTTGTCGAAAAGTTTCTTTTTCAAAGCTCTTTCATTTCATACCAGTATCGTTGTATTTCGTTCCCAAAAATGTGAGATAATAGCAGGAGTGTGAGAAGGAGAGGGAGTGGCGACAACGACGTAAACTTCTGTAGAAAATAAAGGTTATTTTAGTATTTTCTATGTTTTGTAAAATGCAGAAAAGAAGCAAAGGCAATCTATCTCTAACTCCTCTCTCCAGCTCCCACACTTGTCGCAATCACTGAAAGTTGGAGAGGGAGATAGAGCCATGGCCGCCTATGCTATCCCGACGGGGACAGACATTAGGTTGGTAGATTTTACCAGAATAGATCTTGATGGACCCCAGGATTTGAACCTGGAACCTGCAGTCTGTCAGGGTAGCCGGTAGTCGGATGACTTAGCCAATTAGTATAAGATCAAGGTTAAAGATATAAGGTTTGGTAGCTACTTAAATGTTAACACGTAGGCTATTTCATTTAACGTTATATTTAGACAAAGATAATGTTTGTAATTTAGGGCGTACGAAACATCAGAAACGGATACCACGCATCTTGTTTCGAAGACAAAACAAATATTACGCAAGTATTTATGACGCCCACGATTGTAATCCGGCTTAATCGAACGGCCACGAAGCATGCCGAGATCGCAGAATAGGTTTTCGGCAGTTTGCGGTCGACTTCAAATCAATTGCCACGTGGCACAATCACATTGGATTACGGCATCTCCGGGGATTACAGAAACGAATCCAAAAGTGACATGTGTCGACTTGTTGGCCATGTCGTACAATGGCCGTACAGAAAGTACACCGGCACCTGTACCTTTATGTGATACAGTATTATGATTGGTGCCGTACTTCAGAAGATAGAGTTTTGGAGAAGGATAGGACTTAGAAAAATTTGATAGATTGGACCCTCTCTCCCAGAGAGCTTCTGAACAAAAGGTCAACTTTGACCCTTCATAACTTACTGCTCAAGGGAGCAAATTCAAAGATTCTTTTTGCTATAGAGTCAGAGGAGTCTTCCCTTTACATAGGTAAAGGTGGTCAGAGTTTTTGTCTGTCACAGTGGCAATTATACTTGCTGAAACACAAAGGGGCCAGGATTATCCTGGAGGCTTACTGTGAGCTGCCTACTCTGAGGACCTATGGAGGTCTCACAGTTACAGGTTATGGGCCCACCCTCTAGGGTGAACATCTTCAATGGAGCTGGCTTCATATACTAGGAAAGTATGATGATAGGAGCTCTATGTGAGAAACGGTTTTGGGGAATAGTGAGTGGACGGGTGAGGCGTCCATCAAGACTTGGGACCCCTCCACGATTTGGAGGAAGTAGATTCACCAGAGATGCAGATCCATCTTCAACGGAGGAGACAAAAGAAGGGGAGGTGGTGGACAAAGGAAAGGAGAAGGAGACGATCTCACCAATAGGAATTAGTTCGGCATTCACGACACCTATTCCGAGGAACGAGGAGAATGATACTGATGCCTGGGACTTCAACAATATGGCGGCAAAGCACTTCATCCTCCGCCATCTTACTCAAGGGCTTGCATCTCCTCATTTGCAGGTAGAGAGGGCATCCGATCTTTTGGTGGCTCTCATAGAGATGTACCAAAGTGGTACGATTCAGCAACAACAGTTGGTTGATCAGAAAATTAAGGATTATCTATACAAAGAGGGGAAGATGTTCAATTTTTGCAATGAGCTTGCTACACTTTTCATGGAACTAGAGAGTTTTGGAAAAGTATTTAGTGAAAAGGAAAAGGTTAACTGTTTATTGATGAAGTTACCCGATGAGTTCGAGAACATAGTCAACCGTGTGGAGGACTTGGCGGACTCAAGGTGGATTTGTAATTCTGTGGTAGGGATGATTCTCGTTCGGGAGAATATGAATGAGATCCGAAGTGGAGGAAAGAGTGGGCAAGCCTTGGCTGCTAGGACCGTTTGGAGGAACAATGATTCCAGGAAACAGGTCGGAAATTATCGAGGGGAGGGGCAGAAAAATCAGACCGAGGAGTTCGGACCAAGGACTCCCAATGGTTTGTGCCATTTTTGTAAGAATCCAGGGCACTATATGGCCGAGTGCACTAAGTTAACTGAACTGCGGTTAAAGGAGGGGCAGACCGGTGGACCCTCGAGAGGAAAGAAAAAGGCCCTTGTGACACAGGTACATGAGGCCGAATTCGAGGACGAGGACGATGAACTCTTATAGGATGAGGAGTTGGAAGCGAAAAACGAGGTCCAAATTCCACGAAAGCAAAAATGTGCTTTCGGTGGATTGAAAGGTGAACTGGCTAGATTGTAGATTCAGGTGCATCTATGCACATGTGTAAAGATATACACGTGTTCACTAAGATAAGAAAGATTCCCACCATAGAGATAGAGTACGGGGATGGGGGGATAGTCACTACTACTCTTGTAGGATCGGTAGATCTAAAAGTGTTAGTAGAAAGGAAGACATCTATAGTTACATTCTCCGATGTATTGTTTATTCTGAAGCGGAACAAAAACCTCATCTCTACGTCTGTATTAGATGATAAGGGTTTTGATACTAGCACAAGGAAAGGAGTCTTTACTGCTAGTTTTGAGGAGGAAGTTTATTTTACTGCTTAAAAAGGTAGCCAAGGGATGTTTAGGCTGGTTTTAAGAAATGAAAAGAAGAAACTTTATTATGTTGGTGTTCATGATATAATGTTGTGGCATAAGAGGCTTGGGCATGTGAATCTAGATAAGTTAAGAGAGATGAAAAAGATGGGAGTAGTGGAAGGGATTCAGTTCGGTGAAAGTGAGAATTTAGGTGATTGTAGTGGATGTGCTCAAGGTAAAGCACACAGGTTACCCTTCCCAAAAACTGCCACCTATAAGGGAGAAAATATTATAGATTTAGTACACACAGATATTTGGGGGCGGGCCAGAGTGGCATCACCCGGGGGGAAGAGATTTATGATGACTAACACCGATGATTGGTCTCGGTATTCAAGGGTGTATTTTTTGAAAAATAAGTCAAAGGCTCAGGAATGTTTTAAACAATATAAAGCATGGAGTGAAAAACTCCATGAAACCTCAATCAAGAAAGTAAGGAGTGACAATAGTGGAGAGTATACCTCTAATAAGTTGAAGGATTTTCTGAGAGAAGATGGAATGCAACACCAAAAGACAGTTTTTGAAAATCTTGAGCAAAATGGTGTAGCTGAAAGATTAATTAGATTATAGAGTGATAGTGCTAGAAGTATGCCGTCAGATAAAAAGATAGGAAATAAGTTTTGGGCTGAAGTAATGAACTATGCAAATTATCTCAAGAATAGAGTTCTTACTTCAGCATTAAAAGTCCAAACACCATATTAGAGATGGACAGGCCGAAAACCAGATGTTTCACACATAAACATTTTCGGTAGTCAAGTGTTCAGTTTAAACACAGATCGGTCAAACTGGAAGTTAGACCCAAAAGGAAAACCAGGATATCTACTAGGATATGATGAAGATGTAAAAGGATATAGAGTCTATGATCTCAAAAGAGAGGATATTATCCCAGTGAAGCATCTAGTGGTTATGGATGAAGGAAAATCTGTAGATCCCTTTAAGCATACAAAGACAGTCAAAACCAGATTTGAGTCCGAAAATTCTGATGACTTTGAGCTTCCCAACTATCTAGGATTTAAAGAAGATGATGATCTTGCAGGTACAGATCAGATGGAGAAGGATCCAAATGTGAAACCCCCAGTATTAACGCCAACCGAAGCGGAAGACGAGGTGGAAATCGACCCGGAATCAAGGGACAGGGGAGAAGCAGAAACTGTTCGGAAGAATCCAAAAGAGCCATCTATTGCGGCAACCGAGTTTGAGGGAGGAAGAAGAAGCAACAAAAGACTGCAAGAGAGGTAAGTTAACAATAAGGTAACGAAACTGTCTCACCCCGATGAACCTCAAACTTATAATGAGGCAATGACTTCTCTTGAGAGAAACCGGTGGAAGACAACCATTAATGAGGACATGGCCTCAATTATGGCGGCCGATACATGGGAATTGGTGGATTGTCCTCCTCACACGAAGCCAATTGGGTGGAACTGGGTATTTAAGATGAAACTCAACCCAGATAACATCATTGAGCGCTACAAGGCTCGGTTAGTGGCGAAGGGATTTACCCAGAAAGAGGGAATTGACTACGAGGAGACTTTTGCTCCGGTCGCCACGTTTCCTTCGGTTCGGATACTTCTCAGTATGGCGGCAGCACAAGACATGAAAGTGCATCAGATGGACATCAAGACGGCCTTTCTACATGGAGAGTTGGAAGAGGAATTTTTTATGTGACAACCCAAAGGATTTGTGGAGCAAGGGGAGGAAAGCAAGGTATGCCGATTGATCAAATCTTTGTAGGGGTTGAAACAGGCGCCCCGGCAATGGAACAAGAAGCTCGATGAGTTTCTTAGAGGTTTGGGATATATTCGGATCAGTTCAGATCACTCAATTTATTTGTTTGAAGATGAGGAAGGAATTATTTTTATTGCAATTTATGTAGATGATTTGCTTGTTTTAAGTAAATCTATGGATAAAATAATTAAGTTGAAAAATGATTTAAAAGGAAGATTTGAGATGAAGGATATGGGAGAAGCAAGGTATATTTTGGGAATTCAGGTAGAAAGAGACAGAGATAGAAAGATAATAAGATTAACTCAAAACGAGGCCATTGGAAATATGTTAGAAAAATTCCAAATGGACAAGGCTAATAGTTGTACCACTCCTATGGAATTAATGAAGGGAAGTGAGGGGAGTGAGGAAGAGGGAGTTATAATCTTAGATGATGAGGTAGGCCCGGAAGAGAAAAGATTTATGCAGACCATCCCTTATAGACAAGTAGTGGGCAGCCTAATATATTTTATGAATTGCACCTGTCCGGACATTAGCCGCAGCTGTAGGAGTACTAAGTAGGAGTCTGAATGCTCCCACTAAGAAAGATTGGGAGGCAGCTAAGAGAGTCCTTAGATATCTCATAGGGACTAGGGATCTATGGTTGCATTTGGGTGGGAACAATACTGACATCACCACTTGGAGTGATGCCAGCTATGGGGATGCTCTTATGAGGAGATGCACATCTGGATATGTATTGTATGTTGGTGATGGTTCTTGCAGCTGGAGCAGCAAGCAGCAAAAGATCATTGCTCAGTCCACCATGGAGGCTGAGTACATGGCTTCTTGCTCTGCTGTAAAAGAATTAATGTGGGTCAAGTCTTTGCTTGGTGAGCTTGGTCATCTTAAGAGTGGTGTCCAAAAAGTGTTTTGTGATAATCAAGCTGCCATTGCCACTTCTGCCAATCCTAAACATCACTTTAAAGCCAAACACATGGACATTAGACTTAGCTTTGTTAAGGAGAAAGTATAAAACAAGATAATCAGTTTGGAGTATAAACGAGATAGGGAAATTGTAGCACATATGATGACCAAACCTGTGCCTTCCCCTAAACTAATTTTCTGCCGGGAGAAGTGTGGTCATAAAATAAAGAGTGACTAGAAAATAAGGGGAGTGTAGAAATTAAAGGTTATTTTAGTATTTTCTAGGTTTTGTAAAATGCATAAAAGAAGTTGAGGCAACCTGTCTTTAACTCCTCTCTCCAGCTCCGACACTTGTCGCAGTCACTGAAAGTTGGAGAGGGAGATAGAGCCATGGCCGTCTATGCTATCCCGACAGGGACAGACATTAGGTTGGTAGATTTTACCAAAATAGATCTTGATGGACCTAGGATTTGAACTTGGAACCTGCCGTCCTTCAGGGTAGCCGGTAGTCGGATGACTTAGCCAATTAGAGTAAGATCAAGGTTAGAGATATAAGGTTTGGTAGCTATTTAAATGTTAACACGTAAGCTATTTCATTTAACGTTATATTTAGACATAGATAATGTTTGTAATTTACGGCGTACAAAACATCCAAAACGGATACCACGTATCTTGTTTCGAAGACGAAATAAATATTACGCAAGTATTTATGACGGCCACGATTGTAATCCGACTTAATCGAACCGCCACGTAGCATGCCGAGATCGCAGAATAGGTTTTCGGCGGTTTGCGGTCGACGTCAAATCAATTGCCACGTGGCACAATCACATTGGATTAGGGCATCTCCGGGGATTACAAAAACGAATCCAAAAGTGACATGTGTCGACTTGTTGGCCATGTCGTACAATGGCCGTACAGAAAGTACACCGGCACCTGTACCTTTATGTATGATTCAATATTATGATTGGTGCCGTACTTCAGAAGATAGAGTTTTAGAGAAGGATAGGACTTAGAAAAATTTGATAGATTGGACCCTCTCTCCCAAAGAGCTTCTGTACAAAAGGTCGACTTTGACCCTTCATAACTTACTGCTCAGGAGAGCAAATTCAAAGATTCTTTTTGCTATAGACTCAAGGGAGTCTTGCCTTTACACGGGTGAAGGTGATCAGAATTTTTGTCTGTCAGGGTGGCAGTTATACTTGCTGAAACACAAAGGGATCAGGATTATCCTGGAGGCTTCGTGTGAGCTGCCTACTCTGAGGACCTATAGAGGTCTCACAGTTACAACTTCCACAAATGACTTATGAATGAAAGTGGAGGTCCGAAATGTTGGAGGAATGTCCACTTCGGACTCCACACGTGTGTATCCCAGTAAATGCTGGTTACGCCAGAGCGCCGTTCATTGCCGTAAATTCGGTGTCAGACGCTTGCAAACACAATTCGCCGGGTACCTCAGTTGGTTGAGCTAGTGTACGGCTAACACAAGGTCAGGGGTTCGATCCCTAGCTTGGCCGTTTTCCAAAGTTTTCACTTTGGCGCCCATGCGATATGTTTAATATTGCTGATCCCCAATATGGTATCGGAGCTAGGGGGCGTTGGCAAGCCACACGAGATGGAGTACATCGTGAGGGGTCGTGTTGGAGGAATGTCCACTTCGGACTCCACACGTGTGTATCGCAATAAATGCTGGTTACGGTAGTGCGCCGTTCATTGCTGTAAATTTGGTTTCAAGCGCTTTCACGCACAATCGGTTGGGTAGCTCGGTTGGTAGAGCTAGTTAACGGCTGACACAAGTTCTCGGGTTTGATCCCCGGCTTGGCCATATTCCAAAGTTTTCACTTTGGCGCTATGGAAATCACTAGATTTATGGAGTATTTTCTAGGTTTGAATAGCTTAATAGAAAAAGAAAAGAAAAGCGTAGGTAGTCTGCCTCCACCTCTTTCCTCTATCCCCTGTACTTGTTGTAGTCACTGAAAGAGAGAGAGAGAGAGTGGTGGAGCCATGGCTGCCTCAGCTCCATAGGCAGGACTAAAGAGTGACCTAAGTCACTCTCAACAAAAAGGTTGAGTCCGGCAGGACTCGAACCTTCGACCGGCAGAGCGCGGCGTAGCCGTCAGCTCTAACCAGTCTGTCTTAGGAGTTCGTTAAAGTATATAGGGTGTGATAATTACTTAAACTGTATTATGATCTTTCATGCGATTAACGGACATATGAATGAAGGAACATAGAACTAGTTAATATTTTGTGCGAACGTGATCCCGCAAGAAACAAATGAATCGGACATTTGTTTCGACGGCTAACATTGTATGTCTGTTGTTATCCAACGGCACATATCGCCGCCGAGGTCGTGGAATGGTCACTTTGGCGTTTTTTGACGTGGCATGACCTGGCGCCAGGTGGAGAGATAATATTTGATCGCGAGAATTTCGGAGAACATACGGACGAGTACCATGTGGACGCGCGTCCACTCAATGGCCTTGTCGTACATAGGCCGTACAGAAAGGACATCGCCCGTAGTACCTTTATGTACTTTACAGTTATTTGATTGGATTGTACTGTAGTAGATAGGGGTTGTGAGAGGGAAGTAGAACTTAGCATTTTTTCTACAGTCACCTCTCTCTTTTGAGAGTTTGTATAAATTGACATCTTTGCCACCTCATAACTTATCGGCTGGTTGGCCGTTTTCAATGATTCTTTTCGTTACGGACTCAAAGGAGTCCACACTACATAGGGGTGCAGTCAAATTGTCAATTTGTTTGCTTGGGCAGCAGTGATTGTGGCTGAAAGTGGGTTAGTTAAAACTACCTAGAGGCTTTCTGAATTATGTAATCCAATGGTTTGCAAGCGCCCATGCGATATGTTGAATATCGCCGATCCTCAATACGAAGCCCTTGCAACTTTTTTTTTCATACATGCGTGTGACGGGCAAGGAAAATTAAAATCACCTCGTGATGTGATTTTTGATAAAGTTTTTTGATGAGTTGGATTTGCTTGCTCGGTAGTCGAAATGAGGAAAACGACAAAATGTGTACATACGACAACAAACATAGAGTGCATTCAAAGTATCGAATTGACGTTCATTGTATTGTGGTAAAAGTATTTTTTTTTGTAGGCAAAAGATTTTCTTGTTCGAGACTAAATTTTGGGGGAAAACGACGAAAAGAAACCAATACTTTAATACATGGGGACACCCCCTAAAGATTTACAATTCTGCGACTTAAAGATGGTTTATGGTGATTTAATTTATGTCGACAGAAATACTGGAAGAAACTAGGAAGTTTCTAATTTCAAATGCTTGTAAAGTCAGTCATGTTCATAGAAACGTAACCTGGTGTGTAGTTATGTGTGGATAACGAATATAACTATCCAATTTTTCAGTAATAATATTTTTTTTTTTCAATATGTCTCATGACATGCTAAATCAATCGCAAATGCAAATCAGTTTGTGCCCTCGGCGGTAGAGATTTTTGATTGTTTACATTTGGCGAAAAGTTTTGGCAGTTTTTCCTTAGCTTCCTCAAATTCCTCAACTTCCTCATCTTCCTCATTTTCCTCATTTTCCTCATTTTCCTCATCTATCCTCCTCATCATCCTCCTCATCTTCACAACCTTCTTCATATTCCTAATCTATCTTCCTCCTGATCTTCCTCATCCTCCTGATCTGTATTCCTCATCTTCCTAATTTTTTTTCGTCATCTTCTTAATCTATCTTCCTCGTCCTCCTCATCCTACCCATCTTCATCATCTTCCTAATCTTCCTAATCCATCTTCCTCATCTTCCAAACCTTTCTTCCTCATCATCCTTATCTGTCTCCCCCATCTTCCTCACCTTCCTCATCTTCCTCAACTTCCTAATCTTGCCCATGCTCCTCATCTTCCTTGTATTCATAATCTTCCTAATATTCCCCATCTTCCTCGTCTTTCTCATCTTCCTCATCGTACTAATCTTCCTCATCTATCTTCCTCACCATCCTCATCTTCCTAGTTTTCCTCATCTTCCTCATCTCCCTAATCTTTCTCATCTTCCTCATATTCCTCATCGTCTTCATCTATTTTCCTCAACTTCCTCGTCTTTCCCATCTTCCTCGTCTTTCTAATCTTCTTTAGCTTCTTCATCTTTCTCATTTTCCTAGTCGTTCTCGTCTTCTTCACCCTCCTCATCTTCTTGATCTATCTTCCTAGTCTTCCTATTCTATCTTCCTCATCCTCATAATCTATCTTCCTCAACGTCCTCATCGTCGTAATCTTCCTCATCTTCCGCGTCT
The DNA here is from genome assembly GCA_037447655.1 of Zygnema cylindricum. Lineage (NCBI taxonomy): Eukaryota > Viridiplantae > Streptophyta > Zygnematophyceae > Zygnematales > Zygnemataceae > Zygnema > Zygnema cylindricum. The sequence goes on along the minus strand of JBBHKE010001150.1, from coordinate 24,284 downwards.
TTATTATCTTTCTTCCTCCCTAATCTTCCTAATCTTCCTCATCTTCCTAATATGTCTTCCTCGTCTTTCTTCCTCAACTTCCTCATCTTCCTCATCTTCCGCATCTTCCGATTGGCAGTTGTAAGATAATCAAAAGCATGAAGATTAATTGTGCAATTTGCATTTGAAGAACAAAAAGCGACCGAAAATCGGAGATGTTCAGAGGGAGAGGAAGAGAGGGAAAGAGACACAAGAAAAGAAGAAAGAAGGAAAGAAAGAAAGAAGGTAGAATTTTCAAACCTCTGAATTGAAATTTCCCCAATTACCTTTGATGTGTTGAGATTTTATTTTCTTTAGTAATGTGTGGAGATTCAATGTGCTTTAATAATGTATAGAAATTTATCCGCTTTCGTAATCTGTTCAAATTTAGTCAATTGCATCAAATGAAATGAAAAATAAAAATAAAAATAATGAATGAATCGAAAAAAAAAATGTTTTTTTTTTTTTCCCATTGTGAAATATTTTTGAAATTCCACAATTGCTTGAGCTCCATCAATTTTTTCACCAGTTTGTTTAAATTTTAATTGCTCCTGCAATGTGTTTATATATAATATATATAATAAATAATATTATAAAATAAGTTACAAAGTTTAAACCAATTGTCGTAGTTATCAATTTTATAATGTTTATGATCGTCTTTTCCAGACCCTTTGAATTTTTTTTTGTCCATTATTCTTGTTGAGTTGAAGCAATCAAATAAATGAATGAGCACATTATAGAAGCATTTTTTTTTATATATTTTTTAGCATTACGTCTATCAGCACTTAATGAAAAGTAATGAATGAAATAAGAAAAATCTGGGGAAATTCCATAGATAATTGGTGCAATTAATCAAATTTTAACAAGTTGAAAAAAAATAAAAATTCAACACATTAAAGAAGAAATTTTAAATTCCAACACATTACAGAATAATTTAAAATTTTAACACGTTAAAAAATTGAAATATTAACACACTGAAGGAGTATTCAAAATTGCAACGCATTAAAAAAGAATTTAGAATTTCAACACATTAGAGACAAAATTATATTTTCAACATATTAGAGACAAATAGAAAGTTTCAATACATTAGAGAAGAATTTAAAACTTCAACTTATAACTGAATTTTTTTAAATTTCAACACATTACAAAAAAAAGAAAAAATATTCAACAATTTAGAGAAGCAATTGATATATATATATATATATATATATATATATATATATATATATATATATATATATATATATATATATATATATATATATATATATATATATATATATATATATATATATATTTTCAGTCGTATACGGAAGAATCCGAACAAACCAGTCTGAATCTGAACATTCGAAGTTTCTAAATTGTTAAAAAAACTATATCTCGACTGACTATTTAGACTATAGCCCTTCCTAGTTTTCTAGTCTATTTTTCTTCAAATTTGAGTCATTTAAATCAGAGGTCCGGCGATCGTCGCAGGTCAAGAGGAAGAACCGGAATCAGGATCAGAAGATTTTGGAAGATGGCCTAAACCAAGCATATGTAACGAATGCCCGCGAGATTTTCCGAAAACTCAAAAACTCATCGGAAAACGGTCTTGTTCACACCAAAATTTTGGCGCGTAACTCCGATTGAAGGTGTCACGTGACACCGCATGCTTTGACGTCATGAAACAAAGGCGCGAAAACAAACGTGCAGATTTTCAAACTTACTCCTTTCAGCAGTTGCCTCTTCTACTAGATTATTGGCCTCCATTTGCGCCTGTTTTATGCCTCCGTTCCGTTAATTGGTTTTCGTCCCTCACCACCGTATCGTTGTCTACTTGTGGTTCTTTTTTGCTTGGTAAGTTACTTAACTTTTACCTTTTATCTTTTTTTTAGTACATTGTGTATACACTGTATGATTACAGATGTATTCCTTTTTGTATGTCTCATATTCACAATAAGAAAAGTTAATGCGGTTTCCTCTGTACATTTGTCAACGAAAAAATGACATATTATACAAAAAAATGACATATTGTTTTTACTGGATGAAGGTTTTTGGGGTTTTTCAATTTTGTTATGGCTTTACTTCATGTTAAGCTTTTCAATTTTTTGCTACGCCCTTCCTGCCCTTTTTTTAGTGTTTTTAAGGATTTCTTAGGGTTATTCTAGTTTTTTAGCTTAAAAAGAATTTGTTATTAGCACTGACAAAAAGGTAACTTGTGCATACTTCTGCATATTCTGTTTTTGTATTACTGTGAATAATTACCATATAATCTATGTGAAATTTTACGAGGTCTCTTTGTTTCCGTTTATTTGTGGTTTTTCATTTTATCTGGCTAGAGGAATTCATTTCACTTTTATAACCGGGTTATTAGTTCCGGTCACTTCCTTCTTTACCGGTTTGACTTTTTTACCAATTCAGTTTTCTTTGGTATAGATTTGGCTTCGTTTCACCTAATTTAGTTTTACTGGTAATCAACTGCTTTAATTCTGTTTTGTTTTTTGGCTGGTTAAACTTTTTGTTAACTGGTGATTTTGGTTTCATTTCTTTGATGTTTATTGACTGGTTAGACTTTTGTTTGACTGGTTGGACTTTCAATTGACTGGTTTGACTTGTATCTAACTAATTAGATTTTTATTTATCTGGTTTGACTTTCTATTAACTGGTTTGAATCCCATTTCAATGGTTTAACTTCTACTTGAATCGTATGACTTTTTTAAACTGAAATGACTTTTACTCAACTGTTTAACTTTTAGTCAACTGGCTTCATTTTGTCATGTTTTCTGGTCTGGTTTGGCTTTTTAAACACAGGCTTGCGACGTTGACTTACCTAATCGTCACCTGTTTTGCCTCATGGCAGCAAAGTACTCATTATAAATCTTCACATCAGCAAATCAACGTTCCAGTTGGATCTTTGCATTCTCAAGCAACGGATGCCTATGCAGCAAAAAAACCAACGGCACGGAATCCGAAAGGTACACAAGTAATAATAATTATGTGATAAGTACATAATAAGGCATGGAACATTTGACAGTACCATATTATTAATGATGGATTCTTCATAGTTTTGATGTTATGTAGAAGAGTTGGTACGTGGTAACTTTTTTTTTTAGGGTTTATATTTGTAAATATGCTATGTGGGGAGTTTTGTATGTAACCAATAGCTGTGTTATGTATTTGGGATTTTTATAAGTTTTTGTGTAAGAATTTGTGGTGTTTTTATTTCATTATTTCAAAACAGAAAACTGCAAAACTGAATACAAAAAACTGACAAATGGCAACTGCAAACTATTAATAGTGTGACATAAAAATAGTGCGACAAAGAAATAGTGTGGCAGAAACAAAATAGTAGGGCAGAAATAGTGTAGTGTGTATACATATATATACATATATATATACATACTACACTATTTCTGCCCTACTAATTTGTTTATGCCATACTATTTCTTTGTCGCACTATTTTTATGTCACACTATTACTAATTTGCAATTGCCATTTGTCAGTTTTTTGTTTTCAATTTTGCAGTTTTATTTTTTATAATAATGAAAAAAAAAACACCACAAATTCTTACACAAAAACTTATAAAAATCCGAAATACATAACACAACTATTGGTTACACACAAAACTCCCCACATAACATATTTACAAACATAAGCCCTAAAAAAAAAGTTACCACATACCAACTCTTTTACATAACATAAAAACTATGAAGAATCCATCATTAATAATATGGTACTGTCAAATGTTCCATACCTTATTATGTACTTATTACGTAATTATTATTACTTGTGTGCCTTTCGAATTCCGTGCCGTTGGTTTTTTTGCTGCATAGGCATCCGTTGCGTGAGAATGCAAAGATCCAATTGGAACGTTGATTTGCTGATGTGAAGATTTATAATGAGTACTTTGCTGCCATGAGGCAAAACAGGTGACGATTATGTAAGTCAACGTCGTAAGCCTATGTTTAAAAAGCCAAACCTGACTAGAAAACATGACAAAATTATGCCTGTTGACTAAAAGTTAAACAGTTGAGTAAAAGTCATTTCAGTTTAAAAAAGTCATACGATTCTAGGAAGGGCGCAGCAAAAAATTGAAAAGCTTAACATGAAGTAAAGCCATAACAAAATTGAAAAACCCTAAAAACCTTCTCATCCGTAAAAACAATAATATGTCATTTTTTTGTACAATATGTCATTTTTTCGTTGACAAATGTACAGAGGAAACCGCATTAACTTTTTTTATTGTGAACATGAGACATACAAAAATGAATACATCTGTAATCATACAGTGAATACACAATGTACTAAAAAAAAGTTAAAGGAAAAAGTTAAGTAACTTACCAAGTAAAAAAGAACCACAAGTAGACACCGATACGGTGGTGAGGGACGAAAACCTGGAATGTTTTGAAAATTAACGGAATGGAGGCATAAAACAGGCGGAAATGGCAGCCAATAATCTACTAGAAGAGGCAACTGCTGAAAGGAGTAAGTTTGAAAATCTGCATGTTTGTTTTCGCGCCTTTGTTTCATGACGTCAAAGCATGCAAAGTGTCACAGGACATCTTCAATCGGAGTTACGTGCCAACATTTTGGTGTGAACAAGGTTCGTTTTCCGATGAGTTTTCGGAAAATCATCGAAATGGGCAAAAAGTTACATATGCTCCGGTGGGCATAGGCTGTGATAGCCTATTCCCACCGGAAAAAAAATCACTTCCGCAACAGACGGACGTTCGAATAATGTACGGCTTTTCGAGCACCGAATTTGTAGATTTTCGGAAGTTCTCGGAAAACCGTACAAACGAGTTTCCTCAAAATATTGTCGGATATAGAAGTAGGGTAAAAGTCGCTTCTTTATGTGAAACAGGCCAACGGTAACCCGAAAAGTTGACATAGGAAAAAAACATCCGAACGACTACTTTATCGGCCAATAATCTAGTAGAAGAGGCAACTGCTGAAAGGAGTAAGTTTGAAAATCTGCACGTTTGTTTTCCCGCCTTTGTTTCATGACGTCAAAGCATGCGAAGTGTCACATGACACCTTCAATCGGAGTTATGTGCCAAAGTTTTGGTGTGAACAAGACCCGTTTTCCGATGAGTTTTCGGAAAATCATCGGAATGGGCAAAAAGTTACATATGCTCCGGTGGGCATAGGCTATGAGAGTGCCCGCATCCAGAAATGACCGACACGAGGGTGTGCCTTCGGTACTGTACACCGCGAATCGTAATTAGAGTAATGAAAAAATTTCAGTACAAAAACTAAAAAAATAAATTAGACTAATGAACGCTAATTTGTGTGATAGAGTTGTTTCAACTATGAAGTTTACTCTAATTTATTTAAGTACTCTAATTTGGCAAGCTAATATCCTCTACTGTAAATAAGGTATTTTTATAGAATTTGGCAAAACTTACAGTTTATCGTCACTATGACGTTTGCACTACGCGGTTTGTGAAAACGCAGGTACATGATAAGGGCATGTATTAAATCATTATTTGTACTTTTTTACTTAATAAAGTACAATTTTGCACTGTCGGAGGTCGTCCGTACTCCACACTATTTAAAATGAACCTATATTGGAATTAAAAACGCAAATTAAACTTTACCTTAAATATAATCATTTACTCTATTTCATGTGATAGAGTCGAAATTTCGAGCGACCGAATTAGAGTAATCTACTCTAATTACGATTCACGGTGTACTGTACACCGTGAATCGTTATTAGCCTTATGTACGCTATATCGGCACCCCTAAATTTTGACATTGATACCTTAAATATAATAAATTCTACTATTTAAGGACGTGGACCATTATCTGCCACGTCTCCTGACACTAAATTAGAATGAATGACGCTAATTTTTTCTTTACACTAATAATTTCTATACAAAACCGGCCTTAACTTTCCGTACTTCTAACTTTACCCGAAACATTTAATTTAAGTATTGAACATATCCGTCAATAATTATTAACCGTTTCTTCTATTTGGACGTACGGCACAGATTTCGTAATACTGTACACCGCGAATCGTAATTAGAGTAAATAACGCTAATTCGGTCGCCCTAAATTTCGACTCTATCACCTTAAATAGAGTAGATGATTATAAATTTTTCATTATACTATTTAGGGTAAGGTTTAATTAGCGTAAAAAAATCTAATATAGGTTCGTCTTAAATAGTGTGAAGTACGGACGACGTCCAACCGTGCAAAATTGTACTTTTATAAGTAAAAAGGTACAAATAATGATTTAATAGAATCGTACTCGCACGTGAAATCGCACTAAACAAAAAAAACAATCACATCAAAAAAAAGCCGTTCGCATAACTCTCGTCCGTCGACAGCATCGTCGTCAGTGTGAACATTAACTGATATTAACTGAACAAAACTATAGGGACTGACAGATTTTGTATGTCTACGTAATTTAGTGTTCATCATTTCAACGCGGATAATTAATGCCGACATAACCCAATATAGAGTACTTAAATAAATTAGAGTAAACTTCCTCTGTGAAAAAGTTTTATCACACGAATTAGCGTTCATAACTCTAATTGTTTTTTTTTGTTTTTTTACTCTAATTTTTTCTTTACTCTAATTACGATTCGCGGTGTAGTGGATCGCGTCGACCTCGATTTTAAAAGTAAAATCAGGGTTTGAAAAACCTCTTTCCCGGCTGCTGTACGTGGCAGTATTCGTCTGAGAGTAACTCCAAAATTTGGGCGATTCAGATTTCACAACAGCCAAAAAAGTTTCCAGAAAAATGCGCGGGCAATTTTGCCCTGCTTTTTAAACCTCCGTATATTACATGCGTGAGACAAAAATATCCGCCCGATTTCCCGCGGCTACCCCAATTATTGAGCTTTTGCAGGTCAATCTTTGCGTTTCATCGCGCCATTAAAAAAAAACGAATCATGATAGGGTCGGCACCATTACATCGAAATTGTAGTGACATTGGAAGTATGTGACCGTAACCACGTACAGGTACACAAGTACACGTAGCACACTGGTTGGTCCAGAAACATAATGAATGCGGCATTTACATGCAGTATTGTTGCAACATAGGCTGACAAAGAATTCACATAGGCTCTCTGGCAACCCTATAAGACGCAAATCACCCAATGGAGCCCAATCCTCACTTCTGGGAGGCATACAAATCTTTACTATTGGTGTAATTTTCGATACTGTCAAGCTATTCGATGCGCCGTGGCTCCAAACATATCGGAAAGAGCTGGCGATCGTGGACAGCTGGCGATCGACGTCTGTGAGAGGAGTCATAAATGTGCGGCTTTGGTGCTCAACTGTCGCAATTCACCCCAACCGTGCGATGCTGAGATTCGCGGGCTCAAAAATCTCATTAATCTTCTACGTCCCTTGGACGCCGCTCATCTTTGCTCTGTTGATAGTACTTCGTGATTCTCGAGGAGCATTACATTTTCTTTGGATCCTGTCCGTACATATACCCTGACGTCAGGGTCAAAGCTTAGTCGTAATCTACTGTCCGCAAGTGTCAAAACCGTCACATCTGCTATCGTTTCTGCTTGGACCTCAAGTGCCGCAGCCGGCACCATACCTCACGCGCCAGGTCATGGCTTCGTGGCACTTTCACACGCTGAGTTCCCTGGTGATTTCGGGCGAAAGTGCCTGGCAGGTGCGAGCAGGCGCGGGAAAACGGGGGGAAGGTTGCCAGCAGGGTACGGCCGGGCTCTTACCGGTAGTACGGCCGGTCCTTGCAAATAATGTATTTTTGTTTGCTTTCTCCAGAAGTTCCTCGGAAGGAACTTTCGGGATTATTTGTTTTGGACAACATTCTGGGAAGGTCAGCCTTCCAAAAAACGTACGGATGAAAACTTTTCGATGCCCATAAATTTCGGGCATCTAAAATTTACATGACAGACGTACCCTCTAATGCTATAGCCGTATTTTCGTGATTCCACCTGCTTTGTTGTTGTACCATGTCTCTCCACCAATTTGTATTGCTTATACTATCGTGTGCTTTTAAACGGGATTCTATTAAAACATCACATATGTGTGAAAGGATACCAGTAAATGAAGCCCAATAATCAAGGGTTTTCTACACATTACAACTTGATATCAAGCTACGATAGCCACTACACCACTCATCATTATTAATGTTAAAAAAAGTCACACTTGTTTGATTTTCAATCGGAGACCGCCAATAGGAAGGTGATAATCTTGCCTTTCAATGGCAACCATCATATTGACAACCCGACAAGTGTGCACGAATAAAATATGTTTTAAGTGGCGGAATAAACTTTAACCCTAATAACGATTAGCGGTGTACTCCTTTGCCATACGATTGTATTAATGATTTTGAAGGTATGCTTGTTATGTAAATCATATTAAAGCATTGTCGTACACCCATTAGGATCCCAAAAACTACTATCAACTATTGATGAAGCATGATGTCGAAATTGTGTACACATAGACATCTGGTTACGATAACTTTATTTATTATACCATGTGATATTGTGGTTGCAATAATTTAAACAAAATGTATATTGTTAGTTTACTCCAAAGATGTGGCTTACCATTAACACTCTTGATTGATGTTATTAACCTTGTTTATGAGTTATTGGGGCGCACTCTCTAAATTAGTGTTATTAAGAGTAATAACGATGGACAATGTACTCCGTGAATCTTTGTTGATGTTAACAACATTAAATAGCAACCTTAGATTACTACCTTTAAACCTAAAATATTAATAATACTGCACTTTCCCGTACGCTAACAAATGTACGATTTAATTACTACCATTTACGCTAATTCATAACTTATTCCCACCGGAAAAAAAATCACTTCGCGTTTGAATAATGTACGGCTTTCCGAGCACCGACTTTGTTGTTCTCGGAAGTTCTCGAAAAAACGTACAGTAAAACTTCCTCAAAATATTTGAGGATATTGAAGTCGGGTTAAGGTTACGTCTTTCTTTGAAACATGCCAACGGTAAACCCAGAAGCCGACGAAGAAAACAACATCCGAACGTTTCATTGTTTTCGCGCGGAAAAACTGTATAACTTTGAACCACCCTCGTCGTCCTTCGAACATTATTTTTATTAGTAAGTTTGAAAAATTGCAGGTTTGTTTTCGCGCCTATATTTGATGACGTCCAAGCGTGTGACGTGTGACAGGACACCTTCAATCGGAGTTACGTGCCGAAATTTTGGTGTGAACAAGACCGGTTTTCCGATGAGTTTTGGGAAAATCATTGGAATGGGCAAAAGGTTACAAATGCTCCGGTGGGAATAGGCTATCAGGAGATGTTTGAATAGGTGTAATGTACGGAATGAGCCATTCCGTACGTTAACCTGCTCATTAGCTGGAACAAGAAGCACATAAAAAGTGAAGGCGTTGACACGCGAAAGTGAGGGTGCGTCTCCATGTACTTGAAACTTAGAGAATTTACTTTGTTTTTTAGGGCAGATCCGACGGACCCGGATTTCGTGTCCCTGTGTGTACCAAACGAAGTTGTCATTTAATGGCGTGACAATTGTAGACGTCGACAATGCCCATGACGGCTGTCGACAGTGTACAATCTGTGATGACGCACAATATTTTTTGTAACTGCTTGTGACACCGCATGATTTTTCGTGACGTTGTAGACGTACCGCCATCCAGCCTCTGCCGTTTCACGGTTGAAGAAGATGCAACTTGCCTTTGCGTCTCTTGTCCGCTCGACATGAAATGACGTCGGATCTTGAGACCCCTGGTGAAATAAAATCCGTACCAGGCGCAAACGGACAAAACCAAACAAATTGTGTACTTTGTTTTGTCGTACCTGAACGCAAACGGACAAAACATAGCGGATCGTGCACTTTTCGTCGTCGCTTGAATTCTTTTGAAATTTCTTGAAAAAAAATTACACGTGCGACTACGTGTTTCTATTTGTTTTTCGAAAATTCTTTGTTTTAAATCACATCTTCCCTGTGTTTTAAAGAAAAGTTTGAAGATGACTTTTTTTGGCGTGGCCGTGGGTCGAAGAACACAAAACGACAACATGTAGTACATCTTAAATTCGATGATGACGCAAAATGTACTTTTTATTTTCTCTATTTTTTTGTACGGTTGAAACTTACGCGGGACGGCTCTAAGTTTTACAAGAAAACGACAGAAAAAACCCTTAAGCACATGGAGACGCACCCTGAGTGGCGTTGGCACGAGAAATCATCCTCAGATTTTATGCATAAAAACAAAGCGCTAGGGGAAAAAGAGTGTTCTCACATGTTCAAACGTCGACTATGTGAACACAGACCATAGGGTCTATACTGCTTCTGTTGAATGAGCAGACAACCAACTGTACTGTAGTATTACTACTGTACTGTAGTACACCGCACGTGCTACGAGCCAAAACCAAAGAAATGACTGCCCAGCAAAAATAAAACTGACTGCTTATAACTCATCCAGCCAATCAAACTTCGGAAGTAAAGAGAAACTCATGGCCGCGGCGGCGGCAACCAAACCAAATGACTGGCCGGCGATAAAAGAAAACTGACCGCCTGGCTGAAACAGAAAAGTAGAAAACTGACTGCTAGGCACTCATAGCCTATTCCCACCGGAAAAAAAAACACTTCCGCAACAGACGGACGTTCGAATAATGTACGGCTTTCCGAGCACCGACTTTATAGATTTCGGAAGTTCTCGGAAAGCCGTACAAATGACCTTGCTCAAAATATTGCGCGATGTAGAAGTAGGGTAAAAGTATTGTATTTCTGTGAATCAGACCAACGGTAACCCGAAAAGCTGACTAAGGGTGAGGTTCCATTAGGGGAAATATGCCGTTGTTTACAGAAAACCGTACTTATTCGTACAGTGCCGTACCAAAAAAAATAAAATGTCAGAAAAACAAGCCTACTGAATGAGGGATTTGATTCTCCACGTTTATGGGCGTAAACGTGGACCGTCGGATGCATGATCGGATACGCCATCGTCTGACACTTCCAGTTCGCAACAAATGACCCGGAGTAGGTCAATTCTTAGCGCCTGAACGAATGGCATCGCGCCTCGTGGAAAAGTGAACAAATATCCACGACGACCGCGCGACCTGGTGGGTACACGTCGCGTATGACATGTGCCTTCCGCCACGGAGGATGCGAGGCCACCGGAAGCCGCAAGAAAATCTTTGACGGAGGATATTGTTTCACGCTTCTGTTGCCATCCACTAACCATTCTGACATTTTCGTACGCTTTTACAAATCTTAAGTTTCGTTTGCCCGTACAGATTCTATTCAATACGCCGTACGAGTAAATTTTTACCTTCGTTGGTAAAACTCTGTGGTCACAATTTGTTGTCAGAGATTCTGTAAAGATTACCAGAATCGCATTCATAAATAACGTGGACCAATCAAAATGTGATACGCGAAAAAAATGTCGGTTACTGACCCGACACAATGGAACGGTCGCTTCAGTAAACGAATTTTTGACGTTTACTGAGACCGCCTAATGGAACAACGCTCTAAGCAAACACAACATTCGAACGGCTATTTCGTTGTTCCCGCGCGAAAAAATAGTCCAAGCTAAACCCTAAAAGTTTGAAAATGTGCAGGTTTGTTTTCGCGCCTATGTTTTATGACGTCGAAGCGTGTGACGTGTCACGTAACACCTTCAATCGGAGTTACGTCCCAAAATCTTGGTGTGAACAAGACCCGTTTTCCGATGACTTTTCGGAAAATCATCGGAATGGGCAAAAAGTTACAAATGCTCCGGTGGGTATAGGCTATGAGTCAGCCAATCACAAACGTCTGAAGAATCGCGAAACTCACGGTGACGGCAGCAATAAAAATAAATCCGGTTGCCCGGCAACTATAGAAAAACTGATTGCCCAGTACTCATGCAGCCAATCACAAACGCCTAAAAAGTCACGGGTAGACGGAACGTTTCGCGCTTAGTAAAATAGATGTATGTTAAACTACACCGCGAATCGTAATTAGGGTAAAGAAATAATTAGTGTTATCAACTCTAGTTTGGATTTTTCGTTTTCTCAAAAAATATTTGGGTTTCTTTCCGTAATAGCTATCCGCGCTGAATATCTTTACAGTAAATTATGTACACGAACAGAATCTGACAAAACGTACATTTTCGCGTCATTATGACGTTTGCAGTAGGCGGTTTGTGAAAGCGCATTTACATGAAAACGCCCTGTATTAAATATTATTTTGTACGTTTTAACTTTTTAAAGTACAGTTCTGCACGGTCAGACACCGACCGTACGCCACACTATTTAGAACGGCACTATATTAGAGCTGTTAACGTGAAATTCAAAAGTACCTTAAATAGTGTAAATGAAAATTTAGAGTTATTTATTCTATTTGAGGTTTTAGGGTCAAAATTCGGGGTGACAGAATTAGCGTCAATAACGCTAATCACGATTCACGGTTTACCGTACAAATTCAGTACCTACTGGACTGTTAATGTTTTGTTGGTTCGGGTCATTGAACCTGAAATAAGCGTTAGTAATACAGTTTCTGTAGGTTTCCTCACACTAATAGCGATTCACGGTGTAGTGTGCACAAAATCCTTGTCCAACCATAAACATTCAATTGAAAGGCTTCTGTTATAGAGCCACTTCTGTCGACGAAAGGAAAATTAGCTTTCGCTTATTCGCGCAGCATCTCAAAGTGAGCGTACAAAACCCTAGTTTGAAAAAAAAGCCGTACACAGCGCCTGATCACAACAGTAGTCCGTCAACAAAAAAATTACGTATAAGGAACTGATAGATATCTTGTGATGGTCCGTACAGCGGCACTTTTCGCACGGTGGAAATGCAGGTCCATAGAACCCACGTGGTACTAATGTTTGAAACACACCCTGTTCAGAATAGAACAGTGCCTCGCGTGTTTTGGACGCTTCCAATGGACTTCAGGAAATAACTGTTAATTGCTACGTGCAGACATTTGATTAAAATGTTTTCATAGCGCAGGAAGGCACGGAAATGAGCACTAAATGAGAACACTTAAAAATAAGAGCCGTACACCATTGCAGGAAAATTCTGGAATCATGGCACGAACGTCTGTTTTCCGGCAGTTCGCTTTCGGGCGTGGAAAGAACGCCGGCGATGCGACACGCACGGCGCTGTTTCCGTCTAGCAGGCAGATCTGAACCGTTCCTTCCAATGAACGACAACGACACTGCGCGCCAACTATAATCCGGCGGCTTTGATTTGTCAATTTCAATCGAGTTGACGAAGGAAGCCTGCCTCGCCTGAATTTTGAAGTTAAAATGGCTTTGTACTAGAGAGGTGAATGCACCATCGGCTTGAGATTAGAGGAGGCCCTCAAATAAATATTTGTTTTTTTAGTGAAAAGGTGAACTGGATGTGGTGAATGTTTTTAACATATTGTGGTATAATTGTAGATGAGTGTCGAACAAGTGATGTACCAAAAGAGTGAATTTTAAGAGTCAAACGAGTGAATGAGATGTTCTGAGTTAATAGAGATCTTCCGTTTCTCGCTAAGTTATGAAAACGTAAAGAGACCATTCTTTGTGCATTTCTTTGTTTTCTATGTCCCATGGTACTATCTCTACTCCCCAGTTTGTACAGCCAAAGTTGAGGACTGTTTTCATTTGGAGGGAGTCTTCATCCCTCGCCTCGTCTTTCGCATGCAGGCGGCGGTCCACGATGGCCTCCACTTCCGCCCCACTCTTCACATGGGCATTCATGTGTGGCATCATGATGACCTCATCTTTTGTCATAAAAGATGGTTCTTATGGCCATGGACTTTTCCCTCCTCCTCCCTCTACTCCTCCACCTCCCTCTCCCCTTTCTTCTCCCCCAATGTCCCCCCCTTTGCCTCCCCCTCCTCCCCCTCCTCCCCCTCTACCCCCTCCTCCAACCCATCCAAACGTAAGTTTGGAAAAACCTTCCCTTTCACGTTCATATTCAGGAAATAATGTTTGGCTTTCATAAATGAGAGTAGAAAGGTTGATATCCGAGGGAAAGGATTGTGCCAAAAATATTATTTTAAATTTAAACTTACCGTCTTTTTCCAACACTGGTGATCTTAACATCCTAGTGAATCACGAATCAAACTATATTTTTCAGGTAATTGTGTTGGTCCAATATGAAATGTCTATGAGAAATTAAAAAGGATGGCCACCTTAACGAGAATAGTGTAGGATAATTTTTTTATGGCATCCTCCAAAACTATATGAATTATTGGGATTCCGAGATTATGTAAAATGTGTTTATTTCTACATAGTACTGTTACTAACCATTTGCACTCGATGGAAGTGAGAAAGTGACACGTGACTACAATGTCGTCAATCTTTGGTCGAGCTTGAAAACATTCATGGCAGTTTGTGATGTCATACAAATTTAGGGTGTATGATCGATTGCGAGTGACATATTTTCACACTTCCCGTTGACAAATAGTTGTGTTGTTTCATCTTGGCTTCATTCGTTCCTTTGTTATTCTTTTCACCTTTATCATAAAATTGACTATTATTTTCACATGTAGCGAGGCATCACTATCATCAGTTTGTTATCATCTAAGATGCGAGGAAGATTTTATTAGAATAACATATTCCTAAAAGGTGTGTTCCTCTCTTTTTTCTTTCTCGTGTAGTTGGAGGCCCTTTATCTGACGCCCAATCAAACTTCCCTGGCACAAGCACACGCGCCCACAAAGGTAACACAAATCATTGACATTTCTGAAGGAGCCAGGAGCCTTCACTTCCTGGATCTCACCTTCGCTTAGTTTCCTGTATGTTTTTCATTCAGTTAAATTAGTCACCTATTGGGTACTTTTGACATAAAAACAAGTATTACAAAAAAAATGTGTCTTCCATTGTGATCAAGTTGAGTTACTTCACGCTTTTCGAAGCATTTCATTGCAAAAGATTACATTGCTCATTCAATGATACTACTTTCCCATTTCACTTCAGATAACCGCTTCCAGTGCATAAAATCTTTTAATACGTTGAACAAGAACGGCAACCAGTCAGTAAGATACTCACATGCGTCGTGTTTCTGTTTTGCAGTTTCCGGTTTTCTGTGAGATGCGCTTTGACGCCGCCTTCACCTCATCTCTCTTTCCGGCAAACTTTTCCTTCGGAACCGCCACGTCCGCTTTTCAGGTACAGATGCATCCCTTCTCTATGGGAGGGTGGGGCCTCTTCCAAGCTAAATTCGAGCGTGTATTCAAGCATTTCACTTCGAAAGCTCAATCTGCAAAACAAACCTCGAGGAGATTTTGGAAGGCAAAAGTGAAAGGATTAACAACATGTGAAAATAGCTTTTGTAGAAGGATGCCTTTCTCTCCGCACTTCTCTTCAGAAAGGAAAAAAAAACATTCTCCCATCCCTATCCAAAGAACAAAGCTCAGCATGTATTTTGTCCTTAAGAGCATCGCTCTCTTGTCCGGCATGCCGAGCCTCGTCTCACACAGCCCCAGTTGGACTCCAGTAACCAAATTTAGAGTGGCTCTCACACAGGTTGAAGGGGCGACAATGGAGGGCGGTCGTGGGCCGTCCATTTGGGATGTGTTCCAGTCAATTCCAGGTTTTTGTTCTTCTCGCTCTCCCTCCCTCTCTCCCCTCTCCCCTCTCTGCCCATTGCTCACTGCTTCCCTTCCCCCTTCTCGCAATCTCTCTCCTCCCTCTCTCTCTCCCAACGCCATTCCATGACCACTTGCCTTTTCACTCGATTGCTATGAGTTACTGCTGGGTTCCCATGTCTACGGGCGCTAATGTAACTGTTTGATTTATTTTAAGAGCGTTTATTGCTAGCTGTCGTCAAATGATCCCTTGCCTCGTGGCGGTTTTCTGGACAGGAAAAATCGCTGACAATAGTGCCGCCGACATTGCTGCTGACGAATACCACCACTATCCGGTAGAGCCACGCTCCAATGTTTTTTTCCGGGTCAAAACAGATCAAAGGATTATAAATGACTAATGATATGCCCGGAAGAAAAAACGTTTTTGTCGACTGGTATGCTTTCCAGTAGACAAGTCAATCTAGCATCATCCGATTTACAAAAGTATATTTTTTTCTTATGGACATTTGGTCTTCAAAAATCGATAGCCTATTTTGGAGGCGGTTCATGATGGCATGTTCTACTCCGTTTTTTGCAGGAAGATGTCCAATTGATGAAAGCATTGGGCACCACCACCTATCGGTTTTCGATATCATGGCCGCGTATACTTCCATGTGAGAACAACTAAGTGAACTAGCTTTGTTTTCTAATTCAACAAATACTTCCCCTTCTATGGATGCCAACAAATTAACCTCCAGCCTTTATAACTAATCTGACGCTTTTTAGTGTGGAATTTTGCGGAAACTTTAAGCGACGGCTTTGTCAAACAAATTTTTTGAATGCACCTATGGTGGCTTTGGCTTTCTCTCCTGCTGTACAATAATACTCGTTGGCGAATTGTTTTCTCGACTTTAAACTTTTTCACACATTGTAAATCAACACGTTGATGATGCATTAACAACATCGTCGTCCGTGGCTCTATTGAATCACAGTGGGAACAGGACCAGTGAACCCAATCGGAATCCAGTACTACAATTCCCTTATTGACACCCTCTTAGCTGAAGGTATGCGTGGCCGTTGTATCGAGACAATTCCTATATAGCACCTAAACTCCCACAACGCTGTTAGGCCCACAAACCTCTGAGGAAGCTCATTTTGGAAGCCATGAAAATTTCATTTGTCACTAATGTTGCGTCGTGCTGACCTAATCGATGGGACGTGACAGGCATCCAACCTGCCGTGACTCTCTACCACTGGGACCTGCCGGAGGCTCTCAATGCCTCCATGGGAGGATGGCTCAACGCTTCCATTGCGTGAGTCAAATTAATATGCGAGAGTGGGATTGCCATGGGCATTAATAGTTGAATGTTCAGTTTTGCATTTGGGGCAATCTAGTCAAACCAGTCTAATGGAACTGGCTCCTGGTTACCAGTCGTAACGGAGGTAAAGAAATTTGTGGACACACTGAATGATTGCCACACATGTTTTAGAATTATTTAGCTTAAAACTATGGTTATGAGCTCTCCAATTGATTCTCTTTTCTACATCATAACAGGGATTACTTTGGAGGTAAACAAATATGTGAACACGTCGAGTGATTGTCACACATGTTTTAGAGGAACTTAAAACTCATGGTTGTTGGCCCTTCAACTGATCTTCTTTCTACATCATAACAGAGACTACTTTGTTGAGTATGCAAACATTTGCTTTCAAGCGTTTGGAGACCGGGTCCCAACATGGATCACTTTTAACGAGCCTGCTAATGTGGCTATTCAGGTAAGCCCTCACTCCTTTATCCCATGCACACCTCAACACTCTCAATTATGTGATTCCCATTTCCACACAAAAATAAGAAAGTGGTAACGAAAAGTAGTCCAAATCTGACACAAGATCGTCGCCGGTGTGGTTACATGCAGGGATATGAATTAGGAACCATGCCTCCTAACCTCTGTTCCAACCGTACATTTTGTCCCAATGGAGGGAACTCCTCCACCCAGCCGTACATCGTGGCTCACAACATTTTGAGGTCGCATGCGGCAGCTGTGGCCCTCTACAGGGCCAAGTATCAGGTCAACTTGCTCTGCCCACCCTCATAAGAACCATGGATGTATGGTTGTCTTGTGTTGTGGCAGAGGTTTTTCAGTGCATTAACCTGGACTACTTTTTAAGTCCGAAGATTGTTAATTTAAACTGTACCAGCCGCCAAGAAATGTTGTGCATCGGTTTTCTACTTTTTGTTTATGCAAAAGGAATCAAACAAACTTATTTCACCATACATTGGTTACAAATTTTTGAATAAAGTTGAGCATATTCTTTCTTCAGATATATCAACGAGGGCGAATAGGCATCTCCTTGGAAAGTTACTACTTTTACCCTCTCACAGACTCCATTGATGATCAAGCTGCCAGTGAGAGGGCGATGCTTTTCCGCTTTGGATGGTGAGCCTTCTCGCATTCACCATTCGCCTGTCACTTCACTTATGCACTTAAAAGCAGCTTTTAAATGTTCTTTTTAAATCACTATTGTCCAGTGGATATAGTTGTCACTCCCCACAATTTGTTCTTCATTGGCAATTCTGATCTTTCCGCTCCTTCTTCTCTTTGGCTTCTAAAGGCTGCAAACACATAGCTTGCAAAATCTTAAAGTCAGGCATTCAAGTCTTTCGATTTAAAACGAGACTTCAAGTGCAATCATTAATGACAAAATGGTGAGCAAAAAGCATAAGGATTAAAACAAATTGAACGGGAAAAACTATTTCATTGAAGAAACCCATGACAAGAAAACAGAAAAGGACAACTAATGTTCAAAAACTAGAAGAACATGTGAAAGCTTAATCTATATGAAACCACTCAAGTCCAAAACACTCTATTGTTAGTTCTAATTTCTCCCCGTCCCTTCACACAGGTTTGCCGATCCAATATTGTTTGGCGACTACCCTATAATCATGCGTGAACTAGTAGGCACACGTCTCCCGAAGTTCACCCTTCTCGAACGGCTTTTGCTACAAGGTTCGGCGGACTATCTAGGGCTCAACTTCTATACTGCGCGGTACGCCTCCGCGGGATCTGCGCCGGCACCTGGGAACGGCTCTTTTTCCACCGATTCTCAAGTCATAACACACGGTACGGTGCTGTTTGCAAACTTCACCATGTTGTTTTTTTGTTTTACCGTCCCAAAAATCAGCTTTTCTACGTGCACACATGTCCGACTTTCATTTGCAGACCGCCAATAAAAAGTAAGTTTCTGAGTTTCCATCGTAACCGTCGGATTGCGATTGATAATCCGACAAGTGTGCACAGAGAAAAGTTGACTTAACGTCAAGTTTGTCTTTATCTGTAGCCCACACTAAGACCCTTAAAAACAGTATGTTCACACACTAACGAAAGTGGACAGTGAATCTGATTCTCAAATGGCTTGAGGTGAATGTCTGGCTGGTCAAGCTTAGTAGAATTGGTATGATGTTTCCTTAATAAATTCGATGCCAAGGGATTCTTTTTGGGTGGAAACGATCCTTCATCAATTTTAAAACAAGGTTGGGAGTTGTGCATTAATATCATATTGACATGGATATCATCTTTTGTCCCATGCAGTAACCAACTTGTACGGCGCTTTGATTGGCCCACCGGTATGCTTTCTTTCTTTTACCTCTTTGAATAAGAGCTTAGTTCAAAAATAAATTATATCGATGCACATGAGTTGTCACCTGCAATGCCTGTCTTTTGCACTATGTACCTTAGTGGACAATAACTATGACAAACTCTCGGTCTTTTTCTAAGGTTCGGTTAACAAACAACAAAAAAACGTGCATGTTGTGATGCATACTGCTTAAAAGTAGTTTTCATGTACACCGTGAATCGTTATTAGAGTAAATATATTATTAGCGTGGGGGTTGTATTAAACTTATCAATTCTAATTTGATTCCGAATGACGTGGTTATTTCTTCACCATTCAAAGAGTTAGCATTAAGATGTTATTAACAATAATTTGTGGAAAAAAAAGAAAATTATGATTACTAACGCTAACAATGTTATTTTGCTAATAACACATCACGATATACCAGACAAAAGATCCACAATATGTTTCTCACTTTGTATAGAACACTAATGTTCTTGGCAAAGGATATTTCTAACATGGAAAGTGCTGTTGATGCAGACGGCATCTGATTGGCTGTACGTGGTGCCACCTGGCATCTACTCCATGGTCATGTGGATCAACCAGCGCTACCAAGGCATCCCCATCCTTGTTACAGAGAATGGTATAACAACAAGACATCCCTTTGCCGTAAATTCACGCACTTGACCCATCTATTTTCTACAATAGGAGCATATCACCTAATGTATGACAACCGAACACACTCATACAGGAAGTGAGTTTTTTGGGAGAAAGGGCGGGAGGGGAAGGAGGAAGGCGACAAACAGAGACAGGAAAAAATGGATCAAAGAAAAATATACTACAACCTGCCTTCACGTGAAAACAATGATTCCAATGGGAGATGAAAAACTGACATTTGCAACTACAAAGAATAGATGCAACAATTTTGGTTCCAAAAGAAATGAAGATTGGACACTTTCTATTCAAAGAATTGCTGCATGCTGGTGACGCTACTTGCTTCATGACCGGCATTATCAACATCACTATGAGATTTCCTTGCCCATCATTGATAACTAAATTCTCCGATTTCTCCTTCATAATGATGCAGGTGTGAGTCAGCCAGGAAACTTATCAATTCCCGTTACTCTTTGCGACCAATTGCGTGTTGAGTACTATCAAGCTTACCTCAAGGAGCTTCTTCAAGCAATCCAGTAAGTTTTCCGGCCTCTATCCATGTAAAATATAACTGCTCATGTTGCAAAGTTCTAACATTAAGGAGGTTCTACGCCTGAGAACAAAGTTATGAGAAGATACAAGCCCTCCCAAAGATTAGGAATGAGCATTTGGTTCCCTTAAATTTGAATCACAGTCATCACCATGCACATAAGACGGGTGGATTAAAGCATTAATTCACATAAGCCTGTACGGCTAGATGGTTCATTAAGTTGTTAGGGAAATCACAACAGATTTTTTTGTTTGTTTGTTAGGGTTTGTCATACAATAGTTCGTACTGCGTTTCAATTAAGGAGCAAGCACTAACTATTATCTGCAAAACTTGGCAGCTGGTCCTTTGTAACAGCCTGTTACATTGAATGCCCTGCTATGCAAAGCGTTAAATCTTCTAAGAACCTGAAAACTTTGAGATTTTCTAACTCGAAAACTTTGAGATTTTCTAACTCGAAAACTTTGAGCTTTTCTAACTTCAAAACCATCTGCTGAACCATACATCATAACACTGTGTGGGCATGTTGTCAAATCTTCAGAGCTGGCGCTAACGTTCAAGGATACTACGCGTGGTCGCTGCTCGATAACTTCGAATGGGCGGCCGGATACACCCAGCGATTCGGAATCTACTACGTCGATTTCACGGATCCGTCACGACCACGCTATCCAAAACTTTCCGCATTCTGGTGGTCGTATTTTTTGAATGCCCCGTAAGAAAGTTTCCAACATAACGTAATCGAAAAAGTTGAAAGGCATTTTTTGAGTAGCTCATAACATGTCAGAATTGCCCTGAACATCAGCATCAAACGACGTACGAAGTCTTCCATCTACTTTATGTTATTTTTCTTACGAAGTCTTCCATCTACTTTATGTTGTTTTTCTTACGAAGTCTTCCATCTACTTTAGGTTCTTTTCTTTTGATTTGTTAGTATTCATGTGGCGTAATATTATGTTTCTTCTCTCGTACACGTGGAAATTTGGATATAGCCTTCAAGTTGTTGTTTAGTTCGATATTCGAAGTTGACTATATTTCTCCTTGATGAAGGATAGGAAAAGTGGTATTTGTGGCATGCTTACCTCATGAATAATTTGGTACAATGCCATGATAGCCTTATATAATGTGGTGGCCCATTTTGGTGGTCGCCCCAATACAAGGCTACGGAATGAGATGTAGTGGTCGGTCGCGTACAAGATATAGAAGAGATGGTATGGGGTGGTTTAGGATAGAGCTACGAAAGTGTGATGAGCAACACAAAGAAGTTGTCATTTTTGTTGACTCTCTAAATGAAGTAAGTTTGTATTTCTCCTTTACAAGACGGGGAATAAGTACTTGGATACTGCGTCAAAATTTATTGATGTTTCATGGTTATTTTGGAATTTTAAGCAACTGATGTTTCATGGTTATTTTGGAATTTTAAGCAACTGTATCGACCTGACTAAATGTTCGGTTCTTCTTTGGAATCAAACATACGGCTACAATTTTCACTTTTGTCTCTTGTACTTATCCGTACTGTGTAAGGAATCGAATAACAGCGCATAACCCGTCGCACTACTCGATGACAAATAGTGTTCCATGCTTGTGTTCCGTGCATCTTCCATATTTTGCTTTGTGCTTCGTAACAGGTATCATTATAGTTGCACGTTTTCGCCACTGTCGCGGATAAGCAGCGGGACACTCGCCCAAAAGACATCGCACAACAAAAGTGTAATAAAAAGACTGGTTCGTGTTGGATTGCTTTTCCTAGAGCGATACGATCAAACTTAATTGCAAAACATTTGATGGAAAAAACGTCAGAGTACAAAAGGAGTACAAGTTAAAGAAAACAACATCATTTAAAACTACATAAGTCAATAGAAAAAGAGCCATACATAACAAGTTAAAATGTAAACACAAATTAAAGCAATTAACCATCATAGTTAGTGTTGGGTATCGGGTAAATTCATATCGCGATAATTTCGATATTCGATATATCGAATATTGAAAGAGCAGACTCCTCGATATATCGTACCGAGACCAACATAAGTTATCGGATATATTGCAAAATGGGTGTCCGTCTGATTCAAGTATAAAAATCGTCTGATTCCGTTACCCTACCCAACTAAGCGCGCCACAGGGGGGAGAGGAGGGGTTTGAAAAAAAAATCGGAAGAAAAAATCGGAAAAAAAAATCGCATAAATATCCGGATATTTAGCTTCTCTGTACATGAATTTGATTTATCGATTATCGCATACCTAAAATTCGATATATATATTAAATATCGGCAATAGGTCTTCGATACCCAACACTAATCATAATAAACCAAGTCTACCCACAAATGGAAGAAACCTATAGTACATCACTACCCTCAACTCCAACAGTGCTAGATCCCTTGGTGGAAGATCTTGGAGGCTCCACCTATCATCTTCCACCTTACTTTGTCCAAGGAGAGTCGCAACTTACGCTCGTTGAATGGCAATTGACAAGCACTAACGGTAAAAAAAGCGAGAAGGCTCAGTGACAACTCCTCCGACGCATCAACTCATATGTTTTCCGCGCACAGTTGCATAAAAAGTCGTCAAATGAATACTCCAAAGTGTCGGAAATATCAACAGCAAATTAAAAAAAAATGATATGTTCAGTTTTGGTAAATGTCATTTCGCCATTGGAATTCGATCGTTGAGAGACGCTCCCTTTCAAACGTCGTAAAACAAATGTGAGATATGGTCAGATCTATGAGAACCACATCCCTCGAGGTCCTCCTACACCAATGGAGGAAAACCGAATCAACACGAAGTCTTCGAAGACCACAAAACTAGTTGTCAAGCAGGCGTATATGAGAAACCTTTTATTTAATGATATAACTCGCTTCGGCGTCAATTGCACCAATCGCAACACGTGTTGACGTACGTGAAACGTGCGATCGATATCCGGAATTGTGGAAAAAATGCACACTAAAACCTATATAAATTCGGACCCACCAGCGTAACATCTGAGCTGGTGGCACAGTGGTGATGCGTTCGCAGCTTAAGTGAAAGGTCCCAGGTTAAAATCCTGGCCGGCTCATCAATCCCTTTATTGGAATCGTCCATTCTATCCCCCGATTCTAAGAATCTTAACATGGTATCGGAGCCATGGGGACCAGGTTTACATGGACTATTATGACCGGCTACCTCTCGAGGGGGGGTGTTGATGTACTTGAAACGTGCAACCGATATCCGGAATTGTGGAAAAAATCCACACTTAAACCTATATAAAATCGGACCCACAGGCGTAACATCTGAGCTGGTGGCACAGTGGTAGTGCATTCACAGCTTAAGTGAAAGGTCCCAGGTTCAAATCTTGGCCGGCTCATCAATCCCTTTATTGGGATCGTCCATTCTATCCCCCGATTCTAGGAATCTTAACAACACGGACCAGGTCATGAACAGCAACATGTTTAATACAACAAATTTTCCCTCACTACTTATCTCTCTTGTCTTTTCTCCTCAATATTCGTATGCACTTCGCTTAAGTCACGGCTTGCCGCACCCGTCGCTCCTAAATAAACATCGTTTCATTTCCAATCAGTCTATAAATGAATAAGGTGTCCATTTGTTAGGTTCCTCACACAGTGGGAAACATACAACAACATATGATATGGTTTGGGTCGTAATTCCTAGAGTGTATAACAAAGTTAGATACACAATCAAACGTAAGTTGTCACGTATACTCTTGGAACCTTCTCAATTTAGAGGTATACGTGGCCCTCGTGTAGGTCTTGTGTTTTTGCGTGGTGCGGAAATAACTCTATAGTGTAGTTCTCATGAACCATACGGGATCCCATGTTTCCTCATGTGCAACATTGCATCATAATGTTAGGCTTCGCAATCCAACGACATGCAAAGGATGTGATTGGCTCATCCAAACTCAATCGACACCATCGCTTCGGAAATTTTTAGGATCTTGGGCTCTTCATTTTACAACTGTTAACTTAATTTTGTTAAACGTTGTTTTGAAGTTGTGTGACTTTGTAG
>JBBHKE010001149.1:242610-298036 GCA_037447655.1 Zygnema cylindricum | reverse complement strand
CGTAGCTATCTCCAATTTGTTTTGCGTAAATGTTTTATTTTTTTGTACCTTTTGTTGTATTTTGTTTTATTTGTTTATTTTGTTGTCATTCGATTTATGTTGGTTGTGGTTGCTAATATGTCATTGATTCATTTTTTTTGTTTGTCTTATTTGCAGTTGTGACGTATGTAATATTCCTTCTACAAATGGAGATAACGAGCATACCATTAAAGTATAAAATAAAATGTTTTGAATGAGAGGGGGAAAGTGAGGGAGGAGAGGAAAGTGGGATGTGAGGAAAAGAAGAGAGTAGAGGTGAGGGAGGAGAGGGGGGAAACAAAAAAGGAGAGATTTTAAAAAAGGGAGGGTAGGCGTTGTTTTGTTTTTTATTGAGTCTAGTTTTTTACTACACAATTGACAAAAACAAGTAGGTTATGGAGAAATCTAGATAGGAATAATCTTATGTGTTTTTGTTGGGGTTTTACATTCGGTAATTTTCCGACATAGGATTTCGTTTGTTCAGTTTTTAATTTTTTTATATATACATTTCCAACTTTTGTACAACAGTTATGTGCCCCGTGAAAGCAATATAAAACAAAGGAATCGGTCGTTTATGGTTTTCATTTATGTTATCCATATTTATGTTTATGTATATTATTTGTGTTTTTTGTATTTTGTATCTTATATATAAATTTGCTCTACGTTTGTAAAATGTGCTTTTTCTTGTTAAAAAGTTATGATCCGAGGTTATTATGATAACGAGATTAGAAAAAAAAGGGCA
The DNA here is from genome assembly GCA_037447655.1 of Zygnema cylindricum. Taxonomy (NCBI): domain Eukaryota; kingdom Viridiplantae; phylum Streptophyta; class Zygnematophyceae; order Zygnematales; family Zygnemataceae; genus Zygnema; species Zygnema cylindricum. Next base: position 297,276 of record JBBHKE010001149.1, on the reverse strand, counting down.
TTTTAGGACCGAAATAAAGTAATAAATACAGAAACAAAAAAAATTATGATTCTTGTTTGTGATTTCTGTGGACCAAGCTTAAAAGGAGAAGAATATAATTTTTATATTATTAACGAAGTAAAACATAATTTCGGATTAAATATTATTTGTTTGGGCAAAAACTTTGTGTTATGCGCATGACACACAAGTAATTTATTGGATAGTACTTTTAATACGACTATGTATACCTTCTATGTATAGTAGGGTCAAAGATATATCATTCAACCCCGATATATTTTCGTCGGTGAATGGTAGAAGTTAGTTTACCATGAAAATTACCATTCAGCGACGAGACTTTGTCGTCGCTGAATTTCCGTGCCGAATTTGTGCACTTGGGCGATGAAAATGTGTCATCACTAAAACTGTCTGAACCGGGGATTGACCTAGTAATGGGCTGTATTTGTCGGCTTCCGTGGAATTCAACAACTAACCGACAAAGTCTTTAACGCATTATAAACATCCGTGTCGAATTTGTGCACTTGAGCGATGAAAATATATCGTCGCTAAAATTGTCTCAAGCCGGAATTGACCTAGTAATGGGCTGTATTTGTCGACTTCTGTGGAATTTAACAACTAACCGACAAAGTCCTAAAGCATTATAAACATCCATGCCGAATTTGTGCACTTGAGCGATGAGACTGTCTCGTCGCTAAAACTGTCCGAATGCCGAAAATGACCTAGCAATGGACTCTATTTTTGGCCATGTGTGGAATATAATGTGTAATCGACGAAGCCTTAAACACATTGAAAACATGCGTAACATCCAATGTCAAGAAAGTCTTTTCCAATACATCATATTCAGTAACAACCTTCAAAAAGAAAAACAAAGAAGGAAACGATCATATTCAATTCATCAACGATACAATTTACCTGACATACTTGGACAAACGTTAAGTCATTGAAGTATTTTTCCATACATCATTTTCAATAACAAACTTCAAAATGAAACACCAAGAATGATACGATTATATTGATATCATGAAGGATACAATTTCTCCAACATTCTTTGACAAACGCTAAGTACAATTACCACACTAACCAACCAAAACTACTAATAAAGTAGTATAAGAAATCAACACTAGTACTAAAATTTTATGCTAAACCTTGTCCTCTTATTCACTCACTACACCACTTCTCTATGGAAGGACTCAAAATCTTCTTTCTCCCATTCAGCTTCCGTGTCATTGGGGACTTCATCTTCACGAGTGTCGGCATCTTGAATGCCTTAGATAAAATCTCGTGCCACTATAGAGGGAATTGGCACCTCATCGCCTTCAAAGTAGCACCGCCATTTCATGATGATGATTTGTAAATCCGGGGTGAGCATGCTCTCCTCCCATTTCACGTCCTTCAACGACAATCCGCACAGAATCATAGCTTTTCGTGCGTAGCCCATCCCTTTCTTATCCTTCATTGCGTTCACTTCGCGCATTCAATCACGAGCCAACTCTAGGAAGAAAGCATTCCCGGGCCCGAGTAGCTTCCCGGACTAACCCTTGCCACTCGGATGGGACCACCCATGCTTCTCGATCCCGTTAATTTTCCAATCCTCCCATTTCCGCGACCATACCTCCTTAATTTTGGAAATGACGAAGGAGTCAGCGGGTTGCACGAGGTGAGTTGCGCAAGGAGGGAAGAAGTGGAGTATAGTCCTCTTCGCGAGTAATACTCGACTCAACTCCTCGGAGTTGTTATGACCGCCACAATTGTCGAGGAATATTATTTTTTCGCGTCCCTCGCGGTCTCTTTGGTAAGACTGCGGCTTTTCTATCCATTGCGGGAATACGGTTTTATCATTCCATCCTTTGGGGCCACTTCGGTAGCAAACTCCTATAATCGAAAAAAATTAAGTATAACGGGAGGGGGTGAGTTACATGAGAGGGAGAGAATGAGGAAGGGAGAGGGGGGGGAAGAGGGAGAAATAGTAAGTGAAGGGGTAAAGGACAAGGGGGAAGCATTAAAAACCAATGCAAAACGGTAGAAAATGTATTCATGGAGAGGATTACGTAAAGATTAAAGGGAAATAAGAAGGATGAACAAAATGTCAAGGTTTGAAAGAAACTTACCCGTACATCGTCTAGAAGACACTGCAATTCTGTGTCCCCCATTTGGACCAAAATTGAGGAAGCCTCTAGGTAGTTTTCAACTATCCCACTTTCAACTAGAGCAACTGCCACCCAAGCAGACAAATAGATAATCTAACAGCACCCTTGTGCAGTCTGGACTCCCCTGAGCCCACAACCAGAAGAATCACTGATAACGCCCAACAAGGCGATTAGTTTTGGAATGGCCAAGATGCCAATATTTATACAAGCTTATTAAGAGAGTCACGGCTACCTCCTCAATCTACTATGTCCTAAACCCTCTCAGAACTCCTATCTATTGAGGTAAGGAACCAATTAGAAGACTGTACAGTACAGAAAGGTACTACGGCTAATGTACTTTCTGTACGGCCTGTGTACGACAAGGCCATGGAGTGGACGCCTGTCTTCTTCGGACTTGTCCTCATGCTTTCCGGGATTTGCTATTCTCAATGACATTGTGCCACGTGTCTCCAGGTCATGTCACGACCGAAAACTGCCAAGGCGGCCATTCCGGGATCTCGGCGATGGTGTGGGCCATGGGATCAAAACCGGATTTAAACGACAGCCGTTCAAAAACAAATGTCTAGTACATTTGTTTCGTGCGCAGTAAAACTCCAACTAGTTTTTATGTATTCTATTTGTAATTCCGTTAATCGGATTAGTCGCCTATCTATTATTTAAATAGCTATAAAACCATATGCATCATAACGGACTACTACGACAGACTGGTAAGGGTTGACGGCTACGCCTTGCCTTACTGGTCAGAGGTTCGTGTCCTGCTGGACTCAACCTTTTTGGCTGAGAGTGACTTAGGTCACTTTTAAGCTTTGCCTAAGAAGCTAAGGCAGCCATGGCTCCACCGCCCTCTCTCTCCTTCACTGACTACAACAAGTATGGGGGCTAAAGAGAGAAGGTGGAGGCAAGCTGCCAGTGCTTTTTCTCCTTTTCTTTCTATTTTAATTACGACCTAGAAAATACCTCCACTAAATTTAGTGATTTCAACACTCCCTTTATTTTCTAGTCTTATTTTAGTTTCTTTTTTAGTCCACACTTTTCTCTACAGTACTTTAGCTTGGGAGATGGCACACGCTTTGTCATCATATAAACCACCATTTCCCCATCACTCTTATGCACCAAATTAACAATTTTATTTTCTACATTTTCCCTCACAAAACTCAATCTAATGTCCATATGCTTAGCTTTGAAATGATGTTTTGGATTGGCTGCAATTGCAATTGGAGCCTGATTATCACAAAACACTTCATGCACTCCCTTCTCCTTGTATCCCAATTCTTGCAACAAAGACTTCACCCACATCAGCTCTTTCATAGCAGAACCAGAGGCCATGTACTAAGCCTCCATAGTGGACTGAGCAACAACCTTTTGTTGCTTGCTGCTTCAACAGCAAGCACCTTCTCCCACATACAATAGATACCCAGAAGTGCATCTTCTCATCGGTGCAACCCCATAACTGGCATCACTCCAAGTAGTGATGTCAGTGTGCTCCCCGCCTAAATGGAACCATAGATCCCTACTTCACACCAGGAATCTCATTACTCTCTTGGCTGCCTCCCAGTCTCTCTTTATGGGATCATTAAGACTCCTATTGAGGACTCTAACTGCTGCAACTATATCAGGTCTGGTACAATTCATAAAGTAAATCAAGCTCCCTACGACCTGTCTGTAAGGAATAGACTTCATAAACTGCCTCTCTGCTGGACTCATCTGATCATCTAGCATTTTTACTCCTCCTTCTATCTTTGGTAAGTAGGCGGTGCATTCGTTAAGCCGAATGGCATCACGATCCATTCAAAATGACCCACTCTAGTTCTGAAAGCAGTTTTATCAACATCCTCAATTCTAATTGGCACCTGATTAAAGCCACTACGCAGGTCAATCAACGAAAATACTTTAGCACCTTTTAAACGATCTATCAAATCAGAAATTAAAGGTAACGGATACTTATCCTTCACCGTAATCTTGTTCAGACTACGATAATCGACGCACATTCTCAACGTTCCGTCCTTCTTTTTGACGAAAAGAACTGGTGCTCCGTACGGTGATTTGCTGGGTTGAATATGTCCTTTCTCTAGGAGTTCTTTGATCTGTTTCTTTAACTCCTCTTGCTCAAAGAAACTGTGCTTATAAATTCCTGTGACAGGAGGGTTACATCCAGGTTCCAAGTTAATAACATGTTCTACATCTCGGGAAGGTGGCCTTCCTGAGGGTAAATCACTTGGAAAAACATCCCGGAATTCAAAAATCAAATCCTTAATAGTAGCATCAGGTGTATTAATGTCAGTTACAAAATCATATTTTTGTTTTTCAAGATTTTTAGTGGTGTCTGATTCAGGAATAACATGAATGTTAGTGTTTTCTCCCCCCCCTTCATCAGTAACTGCCTCAGTTACTAATAACAAGAAAGCATGATTTGTTTTATCTTTTAAATGCTTTTTAAATTGTTTAGCGGAAATCAAACCTTCTACTCCCAATCTGGTTATGTTATTTATATGATTCCTATGCAATTTCTTAGGAGATAATGCTTCAAAACCTTCCAACGGTTTTCAGACTTCACTTTTAAGGTATTAATTTCCCAATTAATTTGAGGATTATGTTCTGTTAACCAAGGCTTTCCCAGAATTAGTTCTTCACTTCCCAAATTCATTATTTCACACACAACTTTCATTTTATGACCCTGGATATCAACTTCTATCGTGTCAGTTTGTAAGTCTAATGTGGACTTATTACCATTTGCCACTTGAACATGTAAAGGCTTTTCCCTTATGACAGTAGGAATTTTATTTTCCTCTACAAACTTATGTGAAATAAAATTATGTGTGGCACCTGAATCAACCATTACTTTCAACGGCTTTCCTTCCACTAATGACTCGAATCTAATCAAACTGTGTCTGGTGTCGTCATTACTTAGCTGTCCTAACATAGGTCTGTTGTTGAGAATTTCACCAGAAGGATTCTTTAAACTATGCAGTGTAGTGAGAATCATAATAAATTCAGCTATCCTAACTTTTCCATTCATTAATTTGCCCTCCAAAGTTAACTCTTTAACTTCTGGATCCAGTTGACTAAACTGAGGACTTTCAGTTAGTCCTTTCCGTTTCCCACCTCCTGGGCTTCCTGCTCAGCTAGATATAATGCAATATCCTCTTGGAGACCTTCATTTACATCGACTGTTTTGAGAGAACCTTTGTCTGTACAGTCTTTAGCGTAATGATCTGGACCTCCACATTTGAAACAAGTGACTTTCTTTTTGGGTTTTGTGCACTCTCTACTAAAATGTCCCTCCTCTCCACAGTTATAACAGTTAATCTTTTTCAATTGTGCACACTCAAATGCTCTATGACCCCTTTTCTGACAAATAGTGCATGTGGGAATGGTAAGGTTAGACTTCTGGGCATTAATGTTTGGTTTAGGACTTTTAATGTACCCCCCTCTAATGTTAAATCTATTTCCTGCATTAACGCTATGTCCACCCCTTTGATTTCCCCTGAAGATATTTTGCCTATTCACCAGTCCAGCATTCATTCCCTCTTCAACAAATTCCTCCTCATCCCACTGTGATACTTCATTTAAATTACCCCTGAGTGATCGAGTTTCCTGATTATACCCCAACTGATCCTCTAATTCCAATGACTTATCTTGTAATTCCTTCAAATTATTAAAATTTTGATGTTTTAGCTCAGATTTCAGTATAGGATTCAAATAGTTCAAGAAATGCAATTTAGCCATTTCATCAGTCAAACCTATGACATGAATACTAGATGAGTCAAATTCCACAATATAATCCTTCACAGATCCATTCTGCTTACAATTCAGCCACTTTTCTTCCATTCTGGATTTAAAAGTGACAGACAAGAAACGCGATTTGATCGCGGTTTTAAAAGTTTCCCAATCAGCATTATCAGGAATCAATTTAGATCTTCTCTGGGTATAATACCAAATCTGAGCATCACCTTTCAGACAACTAACAGCAAAAGAAGTGTAATCATCACGATCACAATTTCTAGATTCCAAATAATACTCCATATAAAAAATCCAAGCATCCAACTCATCAATCTTCTTACCATCAAACGATGGTGCCTCACTAATAGACAATTTCAGATCTCTTATCTTCTTAGGTCTATCATGATCATCCTCCCTAAAACTGGCATTTCTTTTACTACTCTCACCCTTTTGGTCATTCATATTATTGTTGGTCTGAATTAAGCTAATAAGTTCATCTAATTTCTCATTTGAAACATTTCCATTTTCTTTAACAACTTTCAATTCACTTTTCAATTCGGAAATGGTTTCATCCACAGCGGTAGCATGATTATTAAATCTTTTGACCAATTTCACAGTTCGCTTCTTCAACACATTCAAAGCATTCTCCATTTCACGTTTCCATGCAGAATTTGCCATTATCACACAATTAAATCAAGCAAAAGGAAAGATAGAGTATAATTTCCCAAAGAAATTTGATGCAGATTTGAAGTCCTTAGATTGCTCCAATCCAAAACTTCTTCTCCTTAACAAATCCTTTGAAAAGATCAAGATCTGAGAAATTTAAAAAGACATTGACAATAAGTTAGTACAAATTCAAATTTTCAATTTCCCAACATTGAAACAGAAATGTAAGAATTTCCCCACCAATTTTGCAATAGCAAAAATTGAAAGCTCTCAAAGGTAAGATTTCACCATAAATTTTGCAACAGCAAAACTGAAATCAATCAAAGGTAACAATTTAGGGTTTGAAAAGTTTTGAGTCATTTCTGGACTCCTTTGCTCTTGAAGAAGTAAAGTACTCCACTTTCCTTCTCCTCCATTAGCAAATTCCCCATTTCCCACTACATCAGGATCTTTTGTTCTATAATCCTCACATCCTCACCCTTCATGGCTTCAAGCCCTCCCTCTACACATGAATCATTGCTAGGAGAAGGCAAGTTTGTTTGGCCTCTAGGTAATTGGAGTGAGCTTCGGCGGTGGCTACATTGCCCACCCCGCCTTAGTCCTTAGGACCTGAGCACGCCCCACATCTAACCAGCGGCCGCTGGCAGTGTGATCACTCAGTTTCCCTCCAATCCCCTACCACTTCACATTGTGGTTCTACCGACACAGGTTAGAGCACCCTCACCGGTCACGGCAATCGATTTTCGGGTGAGCAAACTTCTCCCTGGTTTCTAACCAAAGCTCCGATACCATATGTAATAGGATCTCCTACCTCTCAGAAAATCCCATTACTACAAACAATTCCAACCACACATTCCACACATTGGAAAATACACATCCACATTGGAAAACACTCACATAAGGATAAACTTTAATTGAAATGAAGCTTCTGTCCACATAACATTAGCTTGGTCTCTTGCCCTCGTGGCTCAACCCTTCAATTTAAAGTGTTTCCTCTACTCTCCACTCTTAATAATTCTATCTCTTAACTACTAAAACACTATTTAGTTAGTAAGAGATTTCAATGCAAAATGCCTTTTCTCCAATTTGGTATTAATCGCTCAGGACCAAGATCAGCCGGAATTTCCACAAACTTTTCCAAAGGAAAAGTTGTCTACTCTCCTCTTACACTTCACTATTTATCCATCATCGCCCTGGACTCGCCAGGCCAGAGTCAACGCTCCGTTTTAACAGGCTTTTACCTGGGCCAATCATTGATCAGCAAAGACTCAGACTGACCAATGCAAAAACGTGCGAAATCTCTTACTAACTACTTAGCGCTTTACTAACCAATCAAACGTTACGTTTCACTACGTAACATTTACGTGCAAAATTGCGCGCCAAACGAAACGCGACTTCGCACGATCGTGCATAACAAATTTCGCACGCGAAACTTCCTACGAAATTCCCTTAAGTGAAAGTGACGTTTCGTACCAAAATTTGTACGAAACGAAGTACCGTGCATACTAAACGTTTCATTAGAACTTTATGAAACGTACGCGCGTAATTTCGGTACTAATTTGACCCTTAACCCGTTTCAATGATACCCACTTGTTATTTAGACCCCACGCTGTCACCTAAATACACCCATCGCTATAACTTTTAAAATATAACTCCAAATAGCGTGATTCTTTTGCGGGCGTCTACCAAATTTAGTACTCTATAATCATAACACCTAAATACCCCTTTATAAACAAGTTCGATCCGCTATTGCTGTTACAGGACGCCTGTCTTCTTCGGACTTGTCCTTATGCTTTCCGGGATTTCCTCATCTCAATGACATCGTGCCACGTGTCTCCAGGTCATGTCACGACCGAAAACCGCCAAGGCGGCCATTCCGGGATCTCGACGATGGTGTGGGCCATGGGATCAAAACCGGCTTTAAACGACAGCCGTTCAAAAACAAATGTCCGGTACATTTGTTTCGTGCGCACTAAAACTCCAACTAGTTGCTATGTATTCTATTTGTAATTCCGTTAATCGGATTAGTCGCCTATCTATTATTTAAATAGCTATAAAACCATATGCATCCTAACGGACTACTATGACAGACTGGTAAGGGTTGACGGCTACGCATTGCCTTACCGGTCAGAGGTTCGAGTCCTGCTGGACTCAACCTTTTTGGCTGAGAGTGACTTAGGTCAATCTTAAGCCTTGCCTAAAAAGCTAAGGCAGCCATGGCTCCACCGCCCTCTCTCTCCTTCAGTGACTACAACAAGTATGGGGGCTAAAGAGAGAAGGTGGAGGCAAGCTGCCAGTGCTTTTTCTCCTTTTTCTTTCTATTTTAATTACGACCTAGAAAATACCTCCACTAAATTTAGTGATTTCAACACTCCCTTTATTTTCTAGTCTAATTTTAGTTTCTCTTTTAGTCCACACTTTTCTCTACAGTACTTTAGCTTGGGAGATGGCACACGCTTTGTCATCATATAAACCACCATTTCCCCATCACTCTTATGCACCAAATTAACAATTTTATTTTCTACCTTTTCCCTCACAAAACTCAATCTAATGTCTATACGCTTAGCTTTGAAATGATGTTTTGGATTGGCTGCAATTGCAATTGGAGCCTGATTATCACAAAACACTTCATGCACTCCCTTCTCCTTGTATCCTAATTCTTGCAACAAAGACTTCACCCATATCAGCTCTTTCACAGCAGAACAAGAGGCCATGTACTAAGCCTCCATGGTGGACTGAGCAACAACCTTTTGTTGCTTGCTGCTCCAACAGCAAGCACCTTCTCCCACATACAATACATACCCAGAAGTGCATCTTCTCATCGGTGCATCCCCATAACTGGCATCACTCCAAGTAGTGATGTCAGTGTGCTCTCCGCCTAAATGGAACCATAGATCCCTACTTCCCACTAGGAAACTCATTACTCTCTTGGCTGCCTCCCAGTCTCTCTTTATGGGATCATTAAGACTCCTAATTGAGGACTCTAACTGCTGCAACTATATTAGGTCTGGTACAATTCATAAAGTAAATCAAGCTTCCTACGACCTGTCTGTAAGGAATAGACTTCATAAACTGCCTCTCTGCTGGACTCATCTGATCATCTAGCATTTTCACTCCTCCTTCTACACTCCTATCACTTACTTTCTTCAAGTCCATGGGAGTGGTACAACTATTTGCATTCTCCATCTGAAATTTCTCCTGCATATTTCCTATAGTCTCTTTCTGAGTAAGTCTGATTATCCTCTTCCCCCTATCCCTTTCCATTTGAATTCCCAGAATATATTTAGCCTCCCCTAAATCCTTCATGTCAAATCTACTTCTAAGATCATTTTTTAGCCTATTTATCTTTTACATAGACTTACTCAATACAAGGAAATCATCTACATAAATCGCAATAAAAATCACACCATTCTCATCCTCAAACATATAAATAGAATGGTCAAAACTGATCCGAATATATCCTAGACTGGTAAGAGCTCATCTAGTTTCTTATTCCACTGTCCGGGGGCCTGCTTCAATCTATATTAGGACTTTATAAGTCTGCAGACTTTGCTTTCCTCTCCTTCCTCTACAAAACCTTCTGGTTGCCGCATGAAGATTTCCTCCTCCAGTTCACCGTTGAGGAAGGCGGTCTTAATATCCATTTGATAGATCTCCATGTCTTCCGTTGCAGCTAAACTAAAGAGGATCCTTACACATGGGAATCGAACTACCGGAGCAAAGGTCTCCTCATAATCTATCCCTTCTTTTTGGATGAACCCCTTTGCCACCAGCCGAGCCTTATATCTCTCAATAGTATTATCTGGGTTCAATTTTAGTTTAAATACCCATTTACAGGCAATAGGTTTTCTATCTGGTGGACAGTCCACGTGCTCCCAAGTATTTGCCTCCATGATTGAGGCCATTCATCATTTATGGCTCTGACCCACCTCTCTTTCTCTGGACAGTCCATTGCCTCTGAATATGACTGAGGCTCATCTGGGTGAGAAAGCTTTGTTTCCTTATGAGCATCCTGTTTTTCTTGAAGCCTTTTGCTGCTCTTTCGTCCACCCTCAAAGTCCGAAGCTGGAATGGAGGGAAGTCTTGTATTCCTCCGCACTCTTTCATCAGCTCCCCTATCCATGGAAACCGATTCTGACTCCTCTTCCTCTCTCTCCTCAAAGTGTGTAGGAATATGAGGGGATTCCGATTTATCTCCCCCATCTTTTATCTCCCCTAGATCTGCAATCATGTTTTCACTAGTGTCCCTTTTGGGATGATCTAAGTCCTCCTCATTCTAGGACTCAAAATTGATTCTGATTTTTTTAGTGTATTTGAAGGGATCAAAAGACTTCCCTTCATTCATGACAACTAGATGCTTTACCAGAATGATATCTTGTTTAGCTAGGTCATAGACTCTATATCCCTTGACATCCTCGTCATATCCCACAAAATATCGCAGTTTCCTTTTAGCATCTAGTTTCCAGTTTTTCTTTTCTTTGTCAAGACTGTAAACTTGACTACCGAATACTTTCAAGTGATAGATATTCGGTTTCCTTCCAACCCATCTCTCATTAGGGGTCATCCCTTTAACAGCTGTAGTGAGGACTCTATTCTTAATGTAGTTAGCACAGTTCATGGCTTCTGCCCAAAATCTTCTTCCTATTTTCTTAATTTTTATAGTACTTTGGTGTTTCAGACTTTGTTTTTAAGAAGTAGATTCTGGAATACCTGGACTAATCATCACTAATTGTCAACATAAACCTCTTCCCCCCAACGGAAGGTACTCTTGCTGGTCCCCGGATATCTGTGTGGACCAGATCTAGTACTTTCTCACCTCTATATGTGGCAGTTTTGGGAAAAGGAAGTTTGTGAGCCTTACCTTGGGTACAGCCACTACAGTCATCCATCATTTCATTCTCCCCAAACTTAATGCCTTCTACTACACCCTGCTTCTTCATTTCCCTCAGTCTATCAAAATGTACATGTCCCAAACGTTTTTGCCATATCATCAACCTGGGGACACCACCATAGTAAGCACTTTTCTTTTCATTACTCAAGTTAAGCCTAAACATTCATTGGCTACCCTTATCTGCTGTGAAGTAGACTTCATCTTTATACTTAGCTGTAAAGTCCCTTTCTAGTGAAGGTATCAAAATCCTTGTCATCTAATACACAGGTAGACACAAGATTCTTACTCAGCTGAGGAATGTAGAGCACATCTGAGAAGGTGAGAATAGAGGTCTTACCCTCCACTAAGACTTTCAGATCTACCGAGCCCACTAGATCTATGGTAACTAATTTCCCACCCCCATACTGTATTTCCACACTAGGGATCCTTGTTAGCTTAGTGAAGAGGTGCGTGTCACGACAAATATGCATGGATGCACCTGAGTCGATGATCCATCCCTCCTCTGGAGCTTCCCGAATGGCTCCAAGGGCACACTTCTGTTTCCGAGGGATCTCCTTCTCCTCTAGATTCTCTTCAAGAAGAAGATCCACATCTTCCTCCTCAGAAGATTCGTCCTCCTGGGTCTCTCCTTTCACTCATGTGATCACAAGTGCTTTCTTCTTCCCTCCGAAAGATCCCCCTCCACGATTTTCTTGAAGCCTCAGCTGCAATAGCTTGATGTAATCAGCTATGAAGTGTCCTGGCTTTTTGCAAAAATGGCAAAGGCCCTTAAGAGTCCTCGGTTCTCTAGATTGGTCCTTTTCCTATTTGAAGTTGTTGTACGGCCGGTCCGTTCCGGCAGCTAGAGCTTGAACGCTCTTTCCTCTTCTCCAGATCTCAATGGTGTTCTCATGCACAAGTATCATTCGGACTAGGGTGTTCCACTTCCAAGCACTATCATCTATTTTTTGCACTCGGTACACTTTATTTTCATACTCCTTCGACAACTTCATGATAAGAGTGTTAACTTTCATCTTCATAGTGCTTGTCTATCCGGCCCTTCCATCTCCATGTACAGACAAGAGAGATCGTTGCAATAGTCCAATATTTTTCCTCCTTTGAAAGTGTAACTCATCAGCATTTGCTGAGCGAGCTGGAGCTCTTGAATGCTGCCAGATCTATAGATCTCCATAAAGGTCATCCACAACTCCTTGGCCTTCAAGATGTGAAGGTGAGAGGTGGCCAAAGCTTGAGTGAGGTGCCTCAAAATGAATTGCATGGAATTCATGTTGGTGTACTCGCACCGCTGAATGTCGTTTTCCTCGGTGTTCACAACAACCGCTCCTGGTGCCGTGGCAATAGGAGTGAGAGGTGTCTCCTTTTTTTTCCCCTTTTCGAACACACTACTGTCCCCATTATTTGTCTCCTCCGTTGGAGCAGATCCTGCTGCAGAAAACCTCACTCCTCCAGACACTGGTGGAGTTCCTTTAGACGGACGTTTCACTTCTCCACTCAAAATACCCCTGTATCATTTCTCACACAATGCCCTTATCATCATAGCTTCCAAGTAAATGAACCCAGATCCGTTGAATATAGGCACCTTAAAGGGTGGGCCCATAACCTGCAATTATGTGTCCCTCATTTGGACAAAAATTGAAGAAGCCTCTAGGTAGTTTTCAACTAACCCACTTTCAACTAGAGCATCTGCCACCAAGCAGACAAATAGATAATCTGACTGCACTCCTGTGCAGTCTAGACTCCCATGAGTCCAGAGCAAGAAGAATAATTCAAAACGCCCAACTAGGCGTTTAGTTATGGAGTGGCCAAGATGCCAATATTTATACAAGCTTTTTGGGAGAGTCGTGGCTACCTCCTCAATCTACTTAGTCCTAAACCCTCTTACAAATCCTATCTGCTGAGGTAAGGAACAAATCTGAAGATTGTACAGTACAAAAAGGTAATACGGCCGATGTACTTTATGTACGGCCTGTGTATGACAAGGCCATGGAGTGGACGCCTGTCTTCTTCGGACTTGTCCTCATGCTCTCCGAGATTTTCTCATTTCAATGATATCGTGCCGCGTGTCTCTAGGTCATATCACGACCGAAAACCGCCAAGGCGGCCATTTCGAGATTTCGTTGATGTTGCGGGCCGTCGGATCAAAACCAGCTTTAAACGACAGCCGTTCAAAAACAAATGTCCAGTACATTTGTTTCGTGCGTACTAAAACTCCAACTAGTTTCTATGTATTCTATTTGTAATTCCGTTAATCGGATTAGTCGCCTGTCTATTATTTAAATAGCTATCAAACCCTATGCATCCTAAAAGACTACTACGACAGACTGGTAAGGGTTGACGGCTACTTCTCGTCCTACCTGTCGTAGGTTCGAGTCCTGCCGAACTCAACTTTTTTGGTTGAGAGTGACTTAGGTCACTCTTAAGCATGCCTAAGAAGCTAAGGTGAAACTGTGAGACCTCGATAAGTCCTCAGAGTGGACAGCTTCCAAGAAGCCTCTAGGATAACACAAACCCCTTTGTGTTTCAGCAAAAACAAATGCCACCCTGGCAGACAAAAACTCTCACCACCTGCACCCTTCTAAAGGCAAGAGTCCCTTGAGTCGATAGCAAAAAGAATCTCTGAATTTGCTTCCCTGAGCAGTAAGTCATGTAGGGTCAAAGTTGACCTTTTGTACAGAAGCTCTTTGGGAGAGAGGGTCCTATCTCCTTATTTTTTCTAAGTCCTATCTCTCTCACAGACCCTATCTACTGATGTACGGAACCAATCAAATAACAGTTCCGTACGCAAAAGTACAGCTGCCGGTGTCATTTATGTACGGACATTGTACAACATGGCCTAAATGTCGACACATGTCATATCCGGATTCGGTGCTATAATCTCCGGAGATTCCACGATCCAATGTAATTTCGCCACGTGTCATCTGATGTGGCGATGGCCACAAACCGCCGAAATCTTCTTCCGCGATCTCAGCGCTAATTCCGGCCGTCCGATTAAATTCGAATTCAATCGTAGCCGTAATAAATACATGCGCGGTATTCGTTTCATTAAAGAAACAATGCGCGGTATTGATTTCTTGTCCGTACCTCAATCCGTACTTATACATTACCGGATCTATGTATCTCGTAAACAATGACAGTTTAATGATTTATCCTACGTATTCATGTTTAAATAATTATCAAACTATATAGTGCATAACACTAGTTCTAGACTTAACGGCTAAGGCTACTGGCTATCTACTGTCTGCCGGCCGGAAGGTACCAAGATTAAATCCTGTGGCCGGCACAAACCTTTTAGTAAATAAACCCCTAACTAATATAAATTTCCCGTAAACCTCGGGATAGCCTAGGTAGCCATGGCCCTAGCTCCCTCTCCAATTTCTCATTGACTGCGACAAGTTTGAGAGTTGGAGAGAGAAGTTAGAGGTAGACTGCCTCGGCTTCTTTCTATATTTCTATTTAGACCTAGTAAATACTTTAAATGGACCATTAATTTCTACATAAGGCAGCCATGGCTCCACCGCCCTCTCTCTCCTTCAATGTATACAACAAGTATGGGGGCTAGAGAGAGAAGGTGGAGGCATGCCTGTGCTTTTTCTCCTTTTTCTTTCTATTTTAATTAAGACCTAGAAAATACCTCCCCTAAATCTAGTGATTTCAACAGACCCTTTATTGGGTAATTTCAAGCGCGGTGCGTTAATATTAACATTGGAGCCTCTATTCGGGCGTTCACTCCCCTTGTGAGTCGTACCATCAATGTCATGGATTCTTCGCCGCCCGCAATGTACGCGTATCTAACAACCTCGTTTCCGCGAAAGCCTAAAGTTTTCTTGTTGTCCATATTTACAATCAAAATGGGTCTCGTTAATGTTCTCCACCAAATCCTCGTAAAAAAGACTTATTATCTGCCAAAAAAATAGAGAAACGCAAAAGAAAACAAAACACAAGTAAGTACAATAAAAGGGGAAACAAAATACAAAACTTTATATGACAAGAAACAATAAATGGATGGGAAATATGAAGCTTACCCGATTGGAATCCCCTTTTTAGTAAGCCCATGTGATATGCCAAGGATTTTTAAATGTATCCCTCTTTATTTGGACTTAGTTGTAGTTTGCCATTTTGAGCACGAGCGACGATGCTATGCTTTTCAAAAAAGCGTTGAATCCAAGGCCGTGTAATTTTTGGCTTGATCTCCTCCCCAACCTCGTCGATAAATTCCGGCGAAAGCTCCTTCTTCATTTCGGCGATAATGTGATTTGTCATTTTTCCCACAATGACAATCGACATTTTCAATCCAGCCTTTTGGAAACTAAAGAATTCCTCCACTAGATCCTCATGAACCTTGAGAACCCATGATAACTCTTTCCTTCCCCTTCTGGGTAACGCCTTCATTACCGCCACACTTCTCTTTCCAAATCCCGCGGAAGATAAAGTGAGGGTAGTCTCCCTTATCCCTTTGAGTAGCGCCACCTTTTCTACCCACCACCGCCTCCTCTTCTGGTACTCTGCGATTGGAGAAAGGAAAGAAAAAAATAAATTAGTGACTGAATTATTATGAAGATGAATAAGTAGATACTGCTGCTCATCGCTGAATTAGCGAGGAGCAACTATCGTCGCTGAATGGCCTAAACATGACTCCCCTAATAATCATAGTTCAGCGACAGGTGAAATTCGTCGCTGCTTTATGTATGAGCCTTTGTCGTCGCTATATTGAACACGCCCGACATATCATAAAAAAAAACTTTGTGAGTGTGTGGGTTAGCGATGGCAAGAGAAGAATAGAATGAAATAATAATTAATCTGCAAATAACATACATACATATTACTGCAATTTTTTTTGAGACAACTCCCAGGTGAGCATCACCACTTGTTTTTGATGGGCGGCCAATTGCTCAATGAGTGCCTTGATTGTTCGTCGCCATTCCTCTTCTGTCGGTGGTGGAGGTGGGGTCATCGGATGCCAAACCCGTGGGATTTCGCATAAACGGGGTCGCCTCACACGAACATTTCGGAACTTATGTAGAACCGAGGTACGAGCCGCACACAAAGCTATTACATTAGGAGTTTTTCGACAATACTTTAGGACGACGTATAAACAAGGGTCCCACGGATGGTAAAGCCGCAATAGGTGTGGAACATTCACGCGATAACCGGGGTCGTCGTGAATAATCCATAAATGTCGTGGATCCGCCGAATCGAATTGCCGTATGTTGGCGAACGTCGAGCTTCGATCATCATTGTCGATGAAGAGCCACCTTGGGTGAGCGGGAACATCCGGGGGGAGCCACCTTGGGTGAGCGGGAACATCCGGGGGGATGTCTAAAATTTCCGGACGTGGATTTTCCCTCGGGTTTAGGGAGCAAGGTTCACCGTACCCCTAGTGTTCAGGCCATTCGGCCACCGAAATGTAGTGTTCGGCCTGGGGCACAAAACTGTCTATGTCCTCCTCTCCCATGGGAGGAGGAAAAAACCAATCCGGATCCTCAACTCGGTAGGGAGCTTGAGGACCCGGATTTCCCAATGCAACGCCTCTCTCCCTATACGGTGATGGAGGCGCCTCAAACACGTCATCTTCATCTGCGTATTCATCCTCTTGTTGTCGTCCCTCGTTATCCGGACTTTGCTCGTCTTCGGTGGCGGGCTCATCCACATCCTTCCATACCCGAATATCCGTTAGATGTTCTACCTCGGAGGGTAGATTCTTAACCGGTGGTTCCTCCCCATCCACAATGCTCTCATTGCTACAAGAAGTCGAGGGGACGTAATCTTTGTCACTCCAACGAGTAACTTTTTGTTTACCATGCTTTATTTCCCTCCTTCTCTCTAACTTTTTCTGTGCCTCACTCCCTCCCCTCTCCTCCCTCTCATGAAAAACCCTCTTTTTCCCTTTTATTATTTTCCTCCTCTCCACTCCACCCTCCGCCTCACTTCCCTCCCCTTCCCCAACCATCTCCCCTTTTTCCCTTCCTTCCACAACCATAACCGCGTCCCCTCTCGCCTTACCTTCTTCCCCCTCCCCCTTCACATCACAAACCCTTAATTTTTTTTTATCCTTGGACTCCTCCTCTCTACTCCTCCCCTCGCTTTACTACCCATCCCCTCCCCAACCGTCGCCGCCTTTTCCTTTCCTTCCTCAGAGAATACCGCCTCCCCTCACCCCTCAGCACTTAATGTGTTTTCTCCTCGCCCTTCCTAGCCTTTTTCCTCCTCCTCCCTCTCATCAACAACCCTAAATTTTCTATTTACCCTCCTTCTCCTTTTCTCTACTACTTCCCCCCTCTCTCTTTCCTCCCCCTCCTTACCTGTCGCCTTTTTTCCACTTCCCCCCTCATCATTCACCTCCTCCACCCTACTCACCTCAACAGATGCCTCCCTTTCGTTCCCTTCCCTTTCTCCTCTTTCCCATCCAATGGCTAACGGTGTTGCTGCCTCCCGTTGCTTGGCTAACTCTTCCGCGGTCGCCGTAACAAGGGGAGGATAGCGACGGCGATGAGCCATCACAGTACGTGGTCGCCTAATTTACTTGTTGCCGCCCTTCATAGCGTAGCTTGAAATTCGCGTGTAAAACTAAACTGTAGAATACGCGGCTATGAAAAGTGGAGGGGGCAGTAAACAGCAAAAACATAAAACCCTTTTTTAATTACGTAAATATATACAATTTAGTGCGCGGGGTACTTACATTACGAGTGGTCATGCTCGAAATTACTTCGTCACCTCCCCCATGCGTTCGAAAATTCCAACGGTGGGGCGACGATAAAACAAAATAAATCCCACGTTTCACTCACCACGCGGGTTCAATATTGGACCTCGTCGCTTATTGGACCTTTTTTTAGACATCAAGTTTTACTGACGCCTACACGAAAAACTAGCACGAAGTTTCGTTGGAAATTTCCAACGTTAAGGCGACGACACATTGTCGTCGCTTTTCGATTTCTCCAACATTTGCCGGAACTCGGATGTAGTACTCTTAAATTCTTACATTCAGGCAACGACACTATGTCGTTGCTGGTATATACGTTTCAACATATAGTAAACATGTATTGGATGACGATGTAAAACAAGCTATAGTAACGACAAGAGATGGTTAAGCGGAACAATATGCCATGCACAAAAATGCAATATGAGGGGGATGTAATCAATTTATAAAGTATTCAATATGTCAAACTCAATTACGAATTGTGGGAAACAGCGAGACACAAATTAATCAACCGAGGGTTGCTACAAAAAGGTAAGGACAATGTGTAAAACTCTTACTTGAACGATACACCCACGAAAAATGTTGCTGAAACTTTTTGACAGTCCTCGGGATAAGTAGTTCCTTTCCATTCTCGTGAAATTCGAGGATCATCCAATTGATTACACGAAGTCGAGTAATCTTCGTTGAAACTTGCTGAACGTTTCGGATCGACACCTTGAGGTTCCCGTATTTATCACACGGTGGGTCCAAATTTTTGGTAACAGCGCCTTCCACGAGGGGGTCCACATCGAGTGATCCCATTTCGTGTGTCGAAGGGTCAGGTCCTTGGGTTTCAATACAATCCACGTCCTCTTCAACTAAAGGTGGTAATAAACCCGCCGTAGCGGTGTTTTTCGCTGCGAAAAATGTGGTAATATGTGAAGAAATAGGCCACATATTGGAAATAATAGAGCTGAATTTTTGGCCAAAAGACAATACAAAGCAAATAATAGAGAAGCAAAAGTCAAGGTAGCTGAAGAATGCGGAAAGACAGTGCCATTGTTAGACCAAACGTCGAATATATATACGAAAAAAAAATTTGTGGGAAAAAGGGAGGGAAACCATTCCCCATACTTTCGGTCCTCAAAATTTAAAATTTTAATATTTTGCGTGTCAAACATTTTAGACGACAGAAAGAAGGCGGGAAAGTTTCAAAAAGGTCGTCAATTTTGAGAGGGGGGATATGCACGTGGTAAGCGACGACGATTTTCATGAAAGAGACATGGTAACTGCCTGCTTCTAATTGAATCTACGGATTGGCTTTCGACTGGCGACGGGTATGACAAGCGCTTGGGGTGACGTCATGCTGGAGCTGTAATGTTTGCGTGGATATAAATTTGTCCACGTGAAATTTGGGCAACCAATCAAGAAACGCTTGAGATGAGGTGGTTGCCGAGATTGTATAGTTGGGACCAATTTAGAATAAGAGTTTACTCTAATACATCATTGCATTTATGCTAATACCGGTCACAAGCTGGGGAGACACACGGAAGTGTATCAATTTTAGAATTAACACACATATAACCATGAATTCACTCTAATAAACAAAATGTCGCGACATTATTAGAGTAAAGACCCCTTATTAACGTACATTATCGCGGTAAAACAGACAAGTGCAAGACCGTTGAACCAACAAGCGTTGCGTAAACGTTAAATTCGTACAAATTACACACTTCGTACAACTGTATCAAATTTGTATAATTAACGACGAAAAGTTGACGCTTAACTGCGGTGAAATATTCTGACATGTACAGTAGAATGATTTACATTATTACGTGAAGGCATACGATTTAAATTAAATTGTACGGGTACCTTTATTACTGTAAGCATGTTTGCGACCGACATTTCTTTTTGTCAAAGACCCGAGTGTATGTTTTTTTCCGAAAATTTGAAATTCTCAAATAGCGTACACCATTTTAATTGGTTATATACGCTAATGAAATTTACACGCTAATAGCGATTGGCGGTCTAGCTATTGGCATAGTTGTCCAAAATGGATCATACGAACGAAACGAACGCGCGAATAATATGTGCGTTTCGCATTTAGCGATCTGAAAAATAAGTTAAAATACGTTGTACAATTTTGCATGCGTACTACTCTGTATATTTGTAAAATTTGAATGTTTCATGTGTCGCAGTTTGAACATTTCCCCGTTAAATGAGCGCTCTCTAATAGTAAGTGTTTATATTAGTGTTGGGTATCGAGTAGTTTCATATCGCGATAATTTTGATATTCAATATATCGAATATCGATCGAGGAAAGTCCTCGATATATCATACCGCAACCAACATAATTCATCGCGATATATATCGAGATATATTGTATTTTATAAAATAATAATTTATTTTATATGATGTTTTAGCGATAACGACAATTTTTCTGAAACTTGACGTACGACGTGATTTTTGTTCCGTGACTTAAAAGGTAATGCCACAAAATGTAATCGACGAAAAGAACTAATATTGTCATACTAATTCATATAGTTACTTATTTAGTACGTACTACGGTACAGAACTTTGTTGTAATTTGAAAGCTTTAGTCCTCAGTAGATGAGGCTGTAAGGGGAGACTTTTAGGACTTCAAACATGATTTAGGAAGCATGATGTAATACTTACCATATTTAGTATGACAGTAGTAGAAGTAGTCTTGAGTATGTTGTACTTCTGCAGGGACACGTGTCGGCAGTGGAAGACTATACAGGTTTTAACGAAAAGTCTCGACGACCATTTACAAGGGTCGTACATCGGAAAAATGGATTCGCATAATATGACGGACATATTCCGAATTACATTTAAAGGAAATAGATGGTACGGTCTGCTGTAATGATCGTTGATTCGAATCGTGTCGACGGACACGATTCAGCGGGACCACAAGTGACGAAGCACGCCATACGCACTCAGGTTCTTCGTACCACATGACCACACTCGGTTGGACTTATGTGACCTATGCTAACACACGGGACAAAAACGAACGGCGGATACGAATCGAGTCGACGGACTCGATTCGAAGTGGGACCACATTGGGACAAAGTTACTAGACGCGTGTCATCCACTAATAAGATAAACTCTACATCTAACGGCAATCCGCAAATTCGAAGTTGACTTGTACGGACGCTTATAGCTGTTTGGACGGATTCACTAATTGCTGACTAAGCAAGTTGCACAATTCATATATGGCTCGTATTTGTAAATAGATGAAACAACTCAAATTTGTATGTAGTGAATTAGTTTTTAGTGTTACAATAGTGAAATTAGATAAAAGTCATAATTAGGGTTTGGACGTACCTTTGGTACAGTAGACGTACCGTTGACGTATATTGTCTGTATTTAGTACAGTACTTAATTACACGTGTAGCTATTAATTTTTTAAGTCTCATTAGATAACATTGTGATTATAAACTTGTAGGACTTAGTTTTATTTTATAATCAGCTAAGTTTATCAAAGTTCTGGCAGACTGTTTTTCTGCATCTTTGACCTGTCAGTGTGGTCACTCCGATTGATATCTTGATATGAAACTTCGTGTGGATGTTCTATTATATAGAAACTATATATGTGTGTAGTTTCATTGTGTTCTGATTTTCTTGTAGAATTCTGTGAGGAGTCTACCTGGCTAGGTTGGTAAGCTTTCAGCTGCTTTTGGGAAACTCTGGATCTCCTATCTCATGGAATCCTTTGTTTATCTGGCTTTAATTTAGGGAGGTTATAGTGTCCAGTATTATAGTGCATACTGGTGCAGTTTGAATTAATTTTAAGTATTGTGGAGTGATCTGCGCTGTCTGAAACATAGTTGTTTAAGGGTAGTCTGTAGGTGTCTTTCGTGAGTAATCCATAGCTGAAATAGGCTATGGACAACAAACTTCACATATGAAAACTTGAAACCCACACTAATTTAGCCAAAGTATGATATGAAAAAAAAATTGCAGACTGTTCGTTTCAGACATGAATTTTTATTATTACTTTTATTTATTTGTTTTTGAAGTGTACAAAATAAGAATTCTTATTATTATTTTTATTCAATATTTTATGAAGTGTCTAAAATGTGATATTTTAATCTTATTTTTATTAATTAGTTTTTGAAGTGTACAAATTGTAAAATCTTATTCTTATTTTTATTAATTGGAGTAGCAGTGCAGTAGCACTGCCAGCAGCTAGTACTACTGGCAGCAACAATATCTAGTACTAGCATCTGCAGTAGCACTAGTTCTGGCTACAGCAGCACGTAGTTCTAGTAGCACTAGTTCTGGCTACAGCAGCATGTAGTTCTAGCAGCTACAACTAATCAATTCTCAATTAATTAGGTTCTCAATTAATCCATTTACAGTTTCCGATTCGCAGTTTCCGTGAAAAAAAAAACATCCTCCACCACTTTGATAGCTGTCCTTCTCTTCTTCCGAGAATTGACTAGCAAGATTTTTTTTTTTTTAAAAAGCTTCGATATATTGGTGATATGATATATTCGCGATATAACGGAGATATATCGCGATAATTTGAAATTTGATATATTGATTATCGGGTACTTGAAATTCGATATATATCGAATATTCGAAAATGGTCCTTGAAACCCAACACTAATTTATATAGCTATCGCTATGGTATCTACATCAACTGGTTACAGACTGGTTAATAACGATTGATCAATAGGCTAGTATGTCATCTTGTAGGATTATGCCAATATCACTCTTTTTAACATAGTCATACTTTTTGCCTGAGACTATATGGTTGCCATGGCCTTCTCTCTCATTTTGTCAGAGTTTTTGATTGCTTACAAACAAAAGAGAGACATTACACACAATTTCTTTTTCAACATTCACCATGGCCCAACATAACATGTCAGTAATTAAAAAAAAAAATCACATTGACCAAGAAAAAAATACGCATGTCTCCTTCATCTGCCTTTACTCAAAATCTCCTTACCTATATTTAAATCAATCATTTCTTCATCAAAATCCTCTTCCCCTACCTCTGCTTCCTCTTCTCCCCATGGTATCATGTTCTCTTCGTAGTTGATATCCCTAGCATTTTGTAACAATTTGAGATTGTTGAAAACCCATACTAGATCATTCGCCCTCCTTTAGCCGTTAACCTATTTCTTTTCTTCTAGTGAATATGGTCATACGCTGACCAATTCCGCTCACAATAGCTGGTAACTAAGCATTGTGCAAAGATTTTTATTGCTACCTTTTGCAAGATAGGGGAGACAAACATAAACTGTTGCCACCATTTCCATAATGACAACTTATTTGCACAAGCTTTTGTTACCTCCCCACCAAAAACTCTCTCAAAACCTCTATATTTAGACAACTCAACGTGGGCCTCAGCCTATTCCTCCACATTTGTTAACATCCTCTGAAGCATTGTCTACAAAACCTTCCATTATTGTGGAGTTTGAATGTCGCCCATATGCATCATATTGGTACTCCAGATCGAGTACAAAGTCCATCGCTTACACAAGGCTATGTGACATCTTCCACCTCGCCATCTAAGATGTCTTTAGCTCCTCCAAAATTTGCATGCTTTCAAAATTTCGCATAAAAAACAAAAAAAACAGTGCAGCCGTATAAAAACCGTAATAAACCTTCCCCACATTTGGGGCACCTTTGTCACATTCCATCATCAACCGCACCACAGCCTATGAAATTGTCACATCCTCTATCACTCTCCATCAAAACACTAGGCTTAGTATATGGCATCTAATCTTAGCCCACTTGAAATTGTACATAGCCTTGCCTATCCATTCTTTGTACTTATTGTCAAACATTTTGCCCTCTAAATTGTTTTTGAAGACTTAGTTTCGTATACACAAATTTTAGTGTAGCCATTAATACGCTAGAGCGTGTAAGCAAAATACGGGAGTATTCGGTTGACGAAGGTTCATGTGATTTGGCACGGACATACTTAGAGGATCGTGAAGCGATCCGGATGTAGAGATACAACGCAATCTTATACGAAGAGTGTCGCGACATTTAATGCGAAGGGACGAAGCTTTGAGAAGTACGCAACTGATTGATTTGTTCTTTACGGCCGATGGCGGTACTAACTTTTGTTATCTGGCGTGAGGACAATCGGATAGTATTACAACGGACTATTCGAGACAATGAATTACTGTACGCCATTGCAAACCAAAAACACCTAGAAGAAAATGTTGGCGTACTCAAAATAGTGTAGGTCCTCTGATGACTCACACATATCTAATAAGGTGGATGTGGGAAGTTTGAATGTGAATAACTTAGTGATAAGCAGGCCGTTTGATGCTTATTAATATAACGGAAATTTTTGTACATACAAGCAAAATAGTGTTGCCTAAGAGTAGTGTGAGTTATCAACCTGGTTAGTTTTTACCGTGACGAAAATCACCGTGGGGGGCGCCAATTAGACTTATTACTACACATGCACATTTATTTCTTTTGTTGTTTTGTCAGATGTAGGTGGCTCACAATTGTATATTTTCATGAGAGCCTTGTAAAACAAATATCAATGTGTTAAGAAAAGTAGGAACATAAAATGTAGTTCTTTAAAGTTGTCGAGTGTAGGAAACGTAGACAAGAAACATGGTTGATAACGTTGCTTTGTTGCCTTGAGATAACATAAGTTTTTCAGAGATATCATGTGTATTGAAGTTGTTTAGTGCTTTGTGTATTTGATTCGTGTGTTATGTATTTTTTTATGTGGGTCGAGATCATTCTTACGTAATTCATAAGGTGTAGTTCTTGATGTGTCACAAGATTAATAAATACATGTAAGGAGTGAATGTCATTATTTATCGTGGACTATATTACTCATCGCTGGGGATGCAATAGTTTGGGTGTTTTCCGCGTTCTATTTTAGACCAAGGAACAACACTCTATACTCTCTTTCACCCTTAAAAACCTCTAGATCATGACAAAATTTGTAGAAAACTTAGTCTCTCCAGGTTTAAAAAGCCGAAGTTCACGTTATTATTGAACATTGCTGCACTCATACTATGATTTGTGAAAAATTTTGGCACCTCTTTTGCCTCTCAAACAAGTATAAAGAAAAGTGTTAACCTACCCCAATCCTTGAACATGAAGTCTAATACATAGGTAGCGCATAGCGTCCACATGATCGAAGTGTTGAAAAAGGTATTTTCTATTTTCTGACTTTTGTTAGTCTGTCTATGAAGGTGTTTAAGTCCACAAACTTGTCGTAGTCACTAAGTACTCAAAGATAGCCATGGCTGCTTTATGCAGTTAGGAAGACAGAATTAGGAAGACAGAATTAGGAAGACAGACTAAGGTAGCAAGAGGTACAACTCTCAGCAAAACTTAGGCATCTGCACAAGGATTAGACCATAGGTGCTACAAGATGACAGCCGTACGTCATAACCCTTCGCCTTATCCCTTAAGTCTTAATGAAGCGTTATATAAATGGGGCGTGAGTTGAATTGAAAGATTTACCTTCTCATATACTCCATCTAACAGATTACGAAACAACGGCATACCAAAAACGACATTGAATTTGAACGGACGCGATTAATTATCGAATTCAAATAGAATGGCTCCCAATGGAGCTGACGCACCGGAGTGGTCATTTGGCGGTTTGTGAGCTAATGTCGGAGGATGACACGTGGCAAGCTATGAGTGGACGGAGGAATTACGGGAAGAGCGACCATGGCTCAAGAACTGACGAGTGTGAGCAGGACGGCCATGCCGTACCATGGTCGTACAAGAAGTATCACGCGACTGTACTTCTAGTACTTTAGAGTCTTGAAATTGGTTGAGTATAGTAATAGTAGGGGGTTTAGAGAAGGATTTACGACTTAGACATTTTGAGGCACCTCTTTCTCAAAGACCTTTTGTATTTATAGACCATCTTTGACCATCATAACTTATTGCTACAAGGATCAAATTCATAAATTCTTTTTGTGTCTGACTCACACGAGTCAACCCCTCAGAGAGGTGAGGTTGGTCAGAACTCTTTTGTGACCGGGTGGCTTTTATTTGATTTGAAAGTCAAAGGGGAAAATATTATCTTAGAGGCTTCATATAAGCTAGACATTCTGTAGGCCAATGGAGGTCACAGAATAAGGGGGTATGGGCATTCCCTCTAGGGTGCCCATTTTAAATGAAACGGAGTTCATAACTTGGGAAAATAAAATGAGGCGTGCAATAATTGAAAAACGGCTATGGGGCTGTAAAAGGAGTAACTTAAACACCACGTCCAAGATGCACACCGGAATATTCCCAGAGATTCACTCGTAGCAACATCAAGGTCACACAATGTTCACAAAGAAAACTGGAGCTTTATTAATCATGGAGAGATTACAAGATTGAATGCTCCCTATCAGGAGTCTACTTGCAAAAGAGTGTCTTTTCACTACATCTACTCACTATTTAAACTAGATATTTGCTCGGCAATACGGTACTACAATTAGTCAACTATGTACACGTGGACACTCTTCATTAATTGCATCCTATCCACACATGATTCTAGAACTGTGTATTGTAGTCTACATTTTGCTACGTTGCTATACTGTTAAGTTGCGTTGCTATGCTGCTATGCTGCGCTAGTCTGATATCGCAGCTGTGCTGCTCTGACATCGTAACTACAACAACTTCTCAACTATGCTTCCATTCTGTAACCCTGTTATTGTGCCTCTCACTAAGAATACATTGTCTTTCTGAATGTTGCTCTTCAGGGAAACTGCATTTGTTGAAGTATATCGTCCATCTAGCTATGGTAAACCTGGAACTCTTGATGGAGCGCATTAACCTCCGTAGAAGTTGTTGGTGGTTTTCCCGCAGGTCATCGATGTAGCTTAGAAGGTCCTCACATCTCTTTTTCAGGAGGCTGGTGCGATGATCGACTGATGCCATTCATCGACGGGTTATTCGCCATCTTAATTGTTCGTCTCCTTCCTCGGGGGCGCTCTCTGGTGTTACCGGTTCTGGTAAGGGCAGTCTGGTACAGCTTTGACCGGTCTTGGACTCGGGAAAGCCAAAGTCCCTTCCGCTGGACCCTCCTCTTCTTCCTCCGCTTTGGCTTCCCACCACGGTACGTTCCTCAGTTTGAAGGAAATTTGCTTCGTGGCAGCTTGCGCCCGCTGCAACGCGTTCTTCTAGGCCAATTAAAGTGCTCGCACCTCAGGCGTGACTTCACTCTGTAAAATTATATCGTGGAGGCGGACATCCCATTGGTGATGTTTTTGAAGCAACCGAAGGACGTCCACTTGGTAACGGTAGTGGTCCTCGACCACCTCTGTAAACAGCAAGACGTGAGGGTTCAGCTAGATGTAACCCTTGTGATTGTTCCCCAGGTCTTTTGTACGCATAAAATTCCATGCGGGGTGCGAAGGTACGCCGGCAATAATGTTGAGTGGTTCCCCGGGTTTCCGCGTAGGCCACTGCGCAGGGTCCTAGTAGAATTGTTTCACAAAATTGAATGTTAGGTCAGGGTTCTGGTGTCTATGGGTAAGGGAAATAGATAGTCACGAATTTCTTCTTCCCTATCACTCTCTTCCTCCCTTTCCCTTTCTTCTTATCGGAGGACGAAAACATAATCCTCGCTAGGATACTGCTCCTCCGCTTTGTTCTAGAAGCTCTCCGAAGAATGCTTATCGGCGTTACTTTCCTTGTCAAGGTCTCTCATCACTTCCATGTCAAGGGAACGCTCTTCTTCTGGTTGAGGTATTTTTCCCCACTTTGGTTTTTTGGCATTTGAGAGCTCGTGAACCTCTTCATCTTCGCGGTCACCCTCTTTGAGTGGATTATACTCCAAGTCTTGCGAAATTTCAGATCCTTCCCCTTCCGTGCTTTCACTTGTGTCCTCCTTGCTAACAACTGCTTCTACCTCTTCCCCTTCCTCCATTACTGCTACACTCCGGTCTGCCTCTACCATGGCCTCTGCTGCAGCCAAAAGTCTATCTCGATAAGGCATATCGTCATTTCCCTTCTGCACTAGTCTCTCTCTTTTCGGTTGTGGGAAGATGATGACAACATGGAAGCTATTGTGGTTGAGAGTTTTCCGGTAAATCAATAAGTGCAGGTAGGCTGTTGGTATGAAGCGAGAGGTTCTCCAAATTGTTGCTATTAGGTTGGTCATTAGGGTTGATGGCGGCTTAAGTTGGGGGTTTTCGAAGTCTCAACATCGGAATTTTCCATGCCTTGTATTGTTCACGGGTGTCGCAACGTTTGAGACTTTGCTGATTGCAACGATGTGGCGATATCACGGGTTCGACATCGCCAACGTTGCGATTCACAATTTTGCCGTTGGGATCCTTTGTGAGGGCAACCGTGATGTTGCGATTCTCTGACAACGTAGCTGCTATTCTGCAATCGCGTGGTTGCTTAGTGATCGCTCTACGGTTTTACGTCAACGCCGTTGCGTTCCCTTGCTGGGCCCCCAAGATGACAACCGCGGTTGCGACATTGCCATTCGTTTTTCGTAGGCGTCGTTGCGTTTGCCCCTCCGGTTAGGCTGAGTGTCCCTACTCTGCTGAAATCGGTGCAGTAATTTTGAGGCATAAAGATCGCTCTCTGCAACCCAAAAATTTGTTCCACATTATAACCTTTCCATCGAACCAAGTTTTGGGTAGTATTTGACCGCCGATGTCGTGATTAGCGGGACTGGAGAATCTCCTCTACCTCATATTCATCCGGGGTATTTTGAACCTGTGGAAGGGGTGTTTAGCTAAGACAATTTGGGAACACAGAATCAAGGTTGGGGAATGGCTTGAGGAGAGACACAAGAAAGACATCATGTATTTTCCATGCTGAAAAAATGTCGAATATGTAAGCAACCGCATTGATCTTAGAGTGTATAGTAAATAGCCTTGTAAATCGCGATGCCAATTTCATAGAGAGGGCATGTGGGAAGGAGAGGTTTGCCATATTCAACCATACTCTCTCCCCAACACGAAAGTCAATGCTGTTTCGATGAGTGTCGGCTTGAAATTTCTGACAACTTTTTGCTTGTTATAGTACTGTTGCTGCTTTCTCCAAATTTATACGCAAAAAGTTTACTGCGGCCAGTGTGCTACAGTCGATTGCGATCAAATTTTGGGGAAGGGTTGGCTCTCGGCGGTTGAGGGAGAAAAGCTTAGCATAAGTGGAAGAATGGACTGCACTATTGTACGCAACTTCAATCGCCGTCAGATGTTTTGCCTAATCTGTCTGGTGTACTAACACGTAAGCGTGCAGGGCTTCCTCCAATGTCTTGTTCACTCTCTACGTTTGGCCATTAGTTTGAGGGTGGTAAGCCGTGGGCATAGCGAATTGTGTCCTGCAGATAGCAAACTCATTCCTCCAAGGTGGCTAACGAATTTTTGGTCGCGGTCGCTGACAATCTTCTTAGGAAGTGTGTGGTGACGAAATATCTTATGGAAGAAGAGATCCGCGACATCTCGAGTCGTAAAAGTGGTTTTTGTGGGGAGGAAATGGGCCATTTTTGTAAGATATTTGACGACAACAAAAATGGAGTTGCAGCCCACAGGCGTTACTGGAAGAGCGACGATAAAGTCCATCGATATTGCTTCCCAAGTGGCGGATGGTGTGGGGAGGGGTTGGAAGAGTCCTTGACGACCCGGATCCGTTTTATTCCTGTTGCAAGGGTCACAAGTTTGGACATACTTCGCAATGTCCTTTGTCATATTTGGCCAATAATACGCTTCGGCAACTCGTGCAGTAGTTTTGTCTTGTTCAAAGTGTCCGCTGAGGGGTTCCTCATGGCTTAAAAGCAAGATAGTATGCCGTAACTCTTGATTTGTCGGAATATACAATCGGGTTGTCGGACTCGGTTTGTACCGCCATATGTCGTTGGTCGTTTGAACCAATATCTTGCCTTTGACGAGTTCTGCAATTGTGTCGTCGTCTAAGTATGCAGCCTTAATTTTGTCCAGCCACTTTTTGTCCAGTTGCAATGTACTCGTGATAGTGTTGACTCTTTGGTCGTAAAGTTTGTCGGTTGCGATGTTTTCCGCTCCCAAAGATTCATCCCTACGTTCTTGCGATAGTTGCGATAGATCCGCCGCGGTCAGCGCAGGAACACCTGGTCTCCTTAACAACTCATCTGCAGGATTCGTTTTACCGGGTTTGTATTCGATGGTTAATTCCAATCCGAAAGTTTGTAGGAATGTCATCCATCTAGCCTGTTTCTTTGATAACTTCAGTTGTGTTTGTAGATATTGTAACGCATGGTGGTCAGTTATCATAGTGATATGCTTCCCTTGAATGTAACACTTCCAAACTTCCAACGCATTAATGATGGCTATCGTTTCGTTTTCGTGAGTGGCCTTATTAAGTTCCGCTTCCTTTAGTTTACGACTATCATAAGTGATGGGTTGTAGGCCTCGTCCGTTATCATGCATAAGAATCGCTCCAATATCCGTATCACTCGCGTCGCTGATTATTGTCCAAGGTAATTCGAGATTTGGAACCGCTAACACAGGGGCGGTAACCAACCCCTCCTTTAGCGTGTTAAAGGTGACCTCCTACTTTGTCTTCCATTCATATGGCACGTCGTTTTTGAGCAAATCCGTGAGTGGTGCGGCGATTTTCCCAAATCCCTCAGAGAATTGTTGATTGTAGGAGCATAGCCCAAGGAGGCTCCTCAACTCCGTGATATTTTTGGGTTGGGGCCACTACTTGACTGCCTTAGTTTTGGGATCAACCACGATTCCAATCCGACTGACCACATGGCCTAAAAATGCCATCTCTTCTTTCAAAAACTCACATTTACTCATTTTGGCGTACAACTTATTCTCCGTTTAGATCTGTAACACGCTTCTCAGGTGCTTGACACGGTCCTCCAGTTTTCCACTATACACTAGGATGTCGTCCAAGAAGACTATTACGATAGCGTCCAGATATTGCCGGAAGATATAATTCATCAAGTGCATAAAGGTAGCGGGGGCATTAGTCAATCTAAATGACATGAGTAGGAATTCGAAATGAGCGTACTGCGTCCTGAACACAGTCTTCTCCACATCCTCCTCCGCAACTATAATCCGGTGGTATCCACTACGCAAGTTTATCTTAGAAAAATACCTAGCACCCCTCCTGAACACAGTCTTCTCCACATCCTCCTCCGCAACTCTAATATGGTGGTATCCAAGTCTATCTTAGAAAAATACCTAGCACCCCTTAGTCTCTCCAACAACTCGTCGATCCTGGTAGAGGATACGCGTTTTTGAGTGTTAATTTATTTAGCGCTCGATATGCCACACACATACGAAAACCTCTATCTTTCTTGGACAAAAAAAACGGGGGCTCCATAAGGTGACTTGCTCGGTTCAATGGCTCCGGCCCCGACCAACTTTGAAAGTTGCTTTTTGAGTTCATCTAACTTGGTATAACTCATCTTATACATTATGTTGGTCGGGGGCATTGCTCCTGGAACCTGCTCAATTTTGTGGTTTACGTCACGTTTCTGTGGTAAACCTTCCAGGAGTTTTGGGGGAAAAACATCAGCATACTCCTCGAGAAGTTTTGTCACGACTTTCGAGTCCTCAACGGAAATCTTTCCTGTGTCCTCCCCTCTTTTGGAGTCGAAGTCAAGACCCTTTCTTGTCCACTGCTCCGAAATCTCCTCTTTGACTTCCTCCACGGATTGTATGGACGCCATTCCAATTGTTTTCCCTTTCTTTTAATTGCGTTGACCAAGTCCGCGTCCTCCCTGATTGCTTCCCCCTCTATAGGGGTCAAACCATCATCACTTCGACCTCCTCCATAACTACTGGATCCAAAATGATAAGACCTACGAAGAGTGAAGTCTACGGAGTCGGTCAGTTCCGAGAACTTAACAATTGCCGAGAGACTAGGAGTCGTTATTTCCCGTGCGAGCCACTATTCCACATCCTTTCGAATAGACATCTTGAGTCCCTTAACATATCGATCAACCGCCTCATCCTCCGTCATGGTTGGGATTTGAACCTTACATTCCAAGAATCGTTGCGTGTACTCCAAAACGGAATTGCGTTGTTACAACACCGAAATCTTGTCCCTTGCAGCCTTAACGGTGTTCAGTGATTGCCAGCTGTCACGAAGCAAACAAACAAATAGAGTCCAATCAGAGGGAACCTCGTTGTTTTCCACCATTGCTCTCCACCACGCTTCGCTGCCCCTTTCAGCAAACCTTCCGCATAATGAATCTTATCGCGATCGGACAGCCTAGAAAATTCTCTAGATAGTTCTGTCGAGCCCATGGTTGTGATGCTTCATGCAAGAAAAATAATATATAGAATGGGCGAAAAATAACACTCCGCGTGGAGAATTTCATATGTCGAAATAAAATGATCATCCTGACAACATTAGGGTGGACACATAGATGATAAAAACAATAAAAAGACAGAAAAGTTACCAACCCCGTCCCAAATGTTGGGACCGTCGAGTTCACTCCTGAATCATTCCAATCGCGAGCTTTAATATCATCAAGCTCGGTGGGCTATGCTAACAACTTTAAACAAAAGAAATTCAACCATAACCCTAATCCTGAGAATTACCAAATCAAATCAAAATGGAAATAATTTAGACTGCCATAACATTTATGACAGTGATCTCTGTAGACTTAACAATATTGCCTCCTACCCTACTCAAATAGAAGCCATTCACCACAATACATAAACATATTCCTGTAGTAATTTCCAACTGGCAAAAGCAATCATTACTTCAAAATGTCAATAATTATCATATATTATGATGTTTACAGAAACTGCCATATCTCTCTTAATATCTATCTGATCAATACAAAAAAACTTTCAATAGAAAGATATTAAAATTTTTTATCTATCAATATAAAATACAGCATGCGTAACCAATCCGTTGAAAAGATATTTAACGTCAAAGTTTCTAAAATCTGCACCAAAACACTACTTTGACCTAGCATATCTTGTAGCCTAATTATCCAAATTAAATGAAATAAAGTTATATTAGCTATGCTACGTATATTTTAGTAGGGATTTCAATTACAAAACAAAAAATTAATTTGTGTGATCATAATCGTCTCTCAAAAATGGCTTTTGGTGCCCTGCATGATCAACTCCAAAATTGGTCCGAAACCACATCCAATGAAGTAGTAATAGGGTCGAAAATCCTTCATAGGCAATAAATATAAACGTGCATAACAACTTTGTACGATTTCGAAAGCATTTTATATGTGTAAAGAACTTCACTGAGGGAAAATCCCAAATTAGAGTTATTAATAAATTAGAGTTTTTTTTTTTTTTTAAATTGAAAATCCCAAATTAGCGTTTATAATCCTGATTATTTTTTAACCTAATTATTTCATAACGCTAATAGCTAGTGTTGTCTATCAGTAAGGATTTGTCGATAACCGATATGGGCTTTTTTTCGGGTTGCCGATAATCGATATATTGGTATGATATATCGTTATCGTGTTATCGCTGATAATTAACCGATAATATCGGTTGTTTATCAGCGATAACACCGATAGCAATAACTATTGGCGATAATTGTACGGACTATACAAATAAATGTACGGCCAGTACACTCAATTGTACGTGCTATTCCTCGGACCCGCCGCGGATCCCCTTCCCCCCGATCTCGATAAAAAATAGCGATATTTCTTTGATTATTTATAATTTAAGGGGGTTTTACTTGGGTTTCACGCTCCCATACCCGTCCAGAACGTACCCGTCCAGAATGTCCTTTTGACTGTAATTTTTTTTTTCAAGGTTAGTTACGCCCTCATATCACTCCCATTGTTTGTCTATATAGGTTTTTTACTTTAATGCATTTTCTGTCCATTTTAGAAACGATCCGCAATAAGGTTTGACAAAATAAATACATGAGTTGAAATTTGGATTGATATTAAAACAGGATTTCAACCCTGAGATTCAACGCAACACAAAATTTTAGCATTGGATTTGAGAACATAAATTAAGCATTACAACACTAAATCTTAGAAATTAAATTTATTGCAACACTGAATTTAAGCACGATTTAAAGCATTATATTTAGTGCGATATCATATTTGAAAGCACTGAATTTTATCACTATAAATAAGCAATGAATTTCAATGTAGCAATGGATCGTGCACCAACAATGGATTTCGACATTGAATTTCATTTTTGGACTAAACTTGAAATTTAATATGTTTTTGCAGAAGTAAATGTAAGCACTGAATTTCAGCACTAAAATTCGGCTCAACACTAAATTATAGTGCAACACTATATTGCAGCGATAAGTTTACCCTCTGGAATTTAGCACGGTATTTTAGTGTACCACTGAAGTTGCACACTATATTTTAGCACTGGACATCAGCATTTAAATTTAGTGCAGCACTGGATTTTAGTACTAAAATTTAGCACTGTATTTCAACTCTGAATTCCAACACCAAAGTTTAGAATCTTCGATCCTAAATTTCAGTGCAGCACAATTTCAACATAGAATTTTAGAATGCTTTTAGCACTGGAATCCAGTGCAGCAATGTCTTTTAGCACTGAATTTGAACACAAATAAGGTTTCAACACTATATGTGAGCACTGAATTCAATATTATATTTGCTTTTAGCACTGTATTTTACCACTCGACACTTTACTTTACCACTGAAATTTAACACTCAAGTTTTGTCGTGAGATTTATCACTGAACTTCTCTAATTCAACACTGAATTCCACAACTGAATTTCAGCACAACACTAAATTTCGACACTGAATCTTAGCACTTCATTTCAACTCTAAAATTCAGTGCGCACCGTTTTCTAGGTATGAATTTGAGTGATGAACGGTTCAGCACTAAATTTAAGCACTTTATTAATTTTATAAATATTAATTACTTTATTTATTATTAATTACTTTATTACTCAAGCACTGAATAGAGCAGTGAAATTCATCATAGCACCCAGCACTGAACTTTTCCACCGAAATTCAATACAGTACTTTAGTGTAGCACTAGTTTGGCGGTGCATTTTAGCAATGAAATTTAGTGCGACACTTACCACTCAGATTCAAAACTGAATTTTAGAGTAGGGATTATAGCACAGGAGTTACTATCATGGAAATTTAGTGCACACTGAATTCCAACACTGGAATTTACTGCAAAAATCCGACATTATATTTCAACACTAAATTTTGAATTCAAAATCTGAAAATTGTAAAATTCTTAACTTATTAAATCCCAATCTTCAAAAATCACAATGTCAAATTTCTCAAAATCCAATTTCTACATTGTCAATGTTTTAAATTTCCATTTAAATAAGTGCCCCTGAATTTTCAAAAGATGGTGGCAATAGGTTGCAGTAAATGGCGACAGGATGACAAATGTGTTCGTCTGCGCTGTTCGTCTGTATGTGTGTTTTTCGAAAAAGTTTGTTTTAAAAAGTTATAATGTAAATTTAAATTTTTCGTTTCAATACTATAGTTTTAGAACTAAAAATTATTGCTTTAAATTTGTCGACGTTTATGTGTTGCGCTGTCCGTAATAAATTCTAGTTAAACAGATACGGAACAGATTCATTATACGTGGCATGCCCCGCTATATAAAGTCAATAATATAATACAGTATGTTATGTAGTACTATTGTATGCATACTATATTTTCAAAAGTTATCGCCGATATGGAATTTGTTGGTCTCTGACTGATATATCGGGACCTCCGACCGTTCGATAACCGATAACTATCGGTATCGGTGTTATCGCGATAAGTTTTTTACCGATACACAAAACTAGTATATACCTCCATCACAAAAAAAGTGGCATAGTTTACTAAAATCTGTAATGTGGTGCATATCTTATTGTTTTTTGGTTTCTTGAAAAAACGTTTTTAAAGAACATCTATCGAGACCATAGTTCAAAAGTAGGTGTTTTTATGATAGGCCTTTGTTAGGCGCACAAAACTTGGCACAAAACTCGCGTAGAGTAGGCATACTGTGTGCGTTGTGCACACTATACGGCGTAGGATGAGATTCCGCGGGAAAGAAAACCCGGAAAAAAAAAACGCGGAGTGAAATAAGTACGGTGCAGTTAAAATGAGAGCGGTGGAGAGCGGTGAGAGTGCGATGAGAGAGAGAGTACGGAGAGTTCATGGTTTTTTCATAAAGGGGAAACCGCCAAAGTGTTTTTTTAGCCACCAACGGGTAGGTTTTGGTAATATTTTTGGCAATGTGGAATATTTTTTTTTATTGTCCCATACTGCCTGGTTGGTCAATTTGAGGCTTTATTCATTGTGGCCTTCAAAATTGCAGTCGCTAATATGACAGATAGTCATATCGTAAGTTGTGTTATGGGCTTTTCATGTGATCTTCTTAGATCGCTACTTTGATCAGCGACCGTCCGATTGTCCAAATATGCTGGTTTAAATAAAAAATACCTTAAAACTCACAGATTTTTTTTTCGTCCAAATGTTTTTCAAAATATAGACATGACGTTTAATACTCTATTGATCAATGTGCAACTCAACTCTGTTGCTATTTTTTTTCATTTTGCGACCCATACAATATGGGTCTTAAGGTCATATTGTATGTTTTACATACAATAGGCATATTGTATGGGCCTACTTTCACCTACTTTTGAACTATGATCGTGACTTTTCCGAGGGTCCAGGCATAAACATAGACCGTTCGGGTTTTTTAGGGTTTTTCAGGGTTACCAAAACATATTTACCTGGGGTTTTTTTTGTTGGATCCACACTAAATTTGTCTTTTTTTTTCCTTAAGGATAATGATAACCATATACAGGACATATATAAATAATAAATTAGGGTGGACTTCCATTAGGCGTCCCAGTAATTGTACGGAAAATTTTACTGAAGGGCGTGCCTTCCATTAGGTACACCGCCAATCGTTATTAGCGTGTAAGTTTTTTTAGCGTATAAAAATAATTACCGTGGTGTACGCTATTTAAGAATTTGAAAATTTTGGAAAAAATCATACATTCTAATTGTTTGGTAATGGTAATTTGGATCTTTGAAAAAACAAATGTCGGTCACAAACATGCCTACACTAATTTAAGTCTCCGTATAAAATCTGACAAATTGTACACAAATCGTACATTCACACGGTCGAAACGCGGCTGTCGGACGAATATGTGCGAGCGGGATTTTTTACGACCTGGTTTTTTTTTCCTTTTTAGAACGCACATTCTCATGCGTCCGCGGTTACTAAAACTAATTTATTGTACTTTTTAACTTAAGAAGGTACATTTATGTACGGTCTGACATTGACCGTACACCACTCTATTTAAGAGACAACATACTGAAAATAACCCTAAATAAAATAAAGAAAAAAATAGAATGAACTGCACTAATGGAGAATAAAAAAAAAAAGCGGGACGGAATTAGCGTACACAACGCTAATAACGATTGGCGGTGTAGCGTCTGTAAACATGCGTGGCTCATTTTGGTTGGTAACACGTAGGTTAATATTCGATTCTTAAAATCTTGATAGAATCTTCGAATGCAATGTCAGAACGCAATATCTGTACGAGTGTAGATAATATCTGTACCAACGGAGGTAATTAATGACATATCTGTACCAACGGAAGTAATTAATGACTCGTACATATGGCATTAAATGTACTACCCAAAATTTCAAAACGCAACGACAAAAAGGCGGCGGCAAACTTTGATGGTGGGAGCGTGACGGAATAATTTCGGTGGATTCGCAGCCACCCTGGCGGAAGGCACATGGCCCTTGCGACGTGTACGCACATACACGCGCGCTCATCGTGGATTCTTTTTACCTTTTCCATGCGGCCTATTTTTACACGTTCTGTATTCGAGTACTGTCCTCATTGTGCACGGTCTTAGAAAACTGTAAGGTTGGTGACGTGTCGTCACGGATAAAAAATGTAATTGAATCTAACGGTCCTAATTTACGCTTACAACCTTGGACAATTTTCTGTAATGTTGTTTTCGTTGAAATAAATAAATTCTGTACGAAATTGTACGAAACCGTACGGCCGTCAGTAAAAATCCCCACTTTTTCGCTAATGGAAGTCCACCCTTATAATCGCTACGCTTCGATAATAAAACAAATACCACGATGGACAGCAAATAATTTTTCTCCACGTCATAGATGCCACGTGACTTCGGCGCACTAAAAAATCCGCCAAAAAATCTTTGTACGGAAGATATCCCGTCAAGCTCCCTTTGCCTTCCTTTGTCTTTAGCTGTTTACAGCATTTTATTTTATTTTTGTTTTTAGGTTGTTTGGAAGTTTTTTTTTACGATGGGATAGTACGGGGTTACAGATATTATATTCAAATTGTACTCTTGAAAATCTCTGACGAAAGCTCGCACAAGGCGACAAAATAGTACGTTTGGAATTCAAATAGTACGTTTGGAAAATCTTTGACAATTTTTTATATCTGAGTGACAAGCCTACGCGATACCGTCCAAAAAAAGCACGCATGCAATAATCTCTGGCAAATATTACTGCCAGTACATACATCCGTACATTTACTGACAACTTCTGTTTGGAGGAATGGCCAAAAAAAAAGGAAAAGTAAAAAGCTTTGGATTGGATGCGCAGACGGTACAGTAACTAGACTGTACTGTAACGGTCCATCGAATTGAATCGCGACAAATTAGTTTTTTTTTTTTTAATGGTTTTTTAGGGTTGAAATGCCAAAATGGCCAAGCGTCCAAGGACTAAAATCGTATAGCTATTTACACCCATGCCATTTAAGGTAGGGGTTCAACAAGCGAAAAAAAGTGAGGTTGTTTCCATATTTTTGTAATCTTTCGTACCATGTGATACTGTTTCTTTTTTTTTTTTTTTTTTTTTTTTTCAACAGAGTAACAGTAGATCCGATCATGATTTTCTGAGGGTCCGGGAAAATTTTTTGGCCGTTCAATTGTTTTTTGGTCTTCATCGGCCTATCAATCTTTCCATCCTGCTTTGTTATGGATCACCCACACGTGTGTAGTCGCCGTACCTGGATGATATAGATTCGTGGGAAAATGAACGACCACCAAAATTTTGACACGTGACAATGTCCATGTGAACTTCTGACATGGTGGACACGAGTCAACCAAAATCCACAATAAAATCTTTAACGAAAGATATCTTGTCAGGCTATTTTTTTGTCTTTTCTTCAGCTTCGTGTTTTCCCACACTTCGAGTTCATGTTTCCAAAAAGACAAAGGCTGGAAAGTAGCCGTACAAATAAAAAGGGGCTTCAGTACACCGCGCATCGTTATTAGTGTCAAAGTCACTAATTTGGGTTCTTAAAATTTTGATTTTTTTCCTCAAATAGGATACATGATTTTAATTTTTCCTTGACGTTAATTGAGGTACCGTACAAAATCTCAGCTTCCGATTGGCGGTCTCAAATTGAAAATTGGACAAATGTGTACGGATAAAAGTAGTTTTCAGTGGCGAAAAAATTATTAACACTAATTACGATTCACGGTTGGGAAAGGTGGTTATCACATTCAAATTGTACACTTGAAAATCTCGGACGAAAGCTTGCACAAGGCGACAAAATAGTACGTTTTTAATTCAAATAGTACGTTTGGAATTTTTTTGACAATTTTTAATATCTGAGTGGCAAGCCTACGCGCTACACCGCCAATCGTTATTAGCGCTGTGTACGCTAATTCCGTCCCGCTTTTTTTTTATTATTCTCCATTAGTGTAGTTCATTCTATTTTTTTCTTTATTCTATTTAGGGTTATTTTCAGTACGTTGTCTCCTAAATAGAGTGGTGTACGGTCAATGTCAGACGTAGATAAATGTACCTTCTTAAGTTAAAAGTACAATAAATTAGTTTTAGTAACCGCGGACGCATGAGAATGTGCGTTCTAAAAAGGAAAAAAAACCAGTTCGTAAAAAATCCCGCTCGCACATATTCGTCCGACAGCCGCGTTTCGACTGTGTGAATGTACGATTTGTGTACAATTTGTCAGATTTTGTACGAAGACTTAAATTAGTGTAGGCATGTTTGTGACCGACATTTGTTTTTTCAAAGATCCAAATTACCATTACCAAACAATTAGAATGTATGATTTTTTCCAAAATTTTCAAATTCTTAAATAGCGTACACCACGGTAATTATTTTTATACGCAAAAAAAACTTACACGCTATTAACGATTGGCGGTGTATCGTCCAAAAAAAAAGCACGCATGTAAGAACCACTGTAGTCTTCCGTCGCGACCTGGAGGCAAATATTACCGCCAGTACATGCATCCGTACAGTTACTGACAGCTTCTGTTGGAGGAATGGCCAAAAAAATAAAAGGAAAAAAAAAAGTTTTGGATTGGATGCGCAGACGGTACACCGTGAATCGTTATTCGCGTAAAGGTTTCTTTAGCATGTAGGAACAATTACCGTTATTTACGCTAATTGAGAATTTGGATTTTTTCAAAAAAAAACATACATACAGGATATTTACTTCATTCTATTTTTTTCTTTATTCTATTTAGGGTTATTTTCAGTACGTTGTCTCTTAAATAGAGTGGTGTACGGTCAATGTCAGACGTACATAAATGTACCTTCTTAAGTTAAAAAGTACAATAAATTAGTTTTAGTAACCGCGGATGCATGAGAATGTGCGTTCTAAAAAGGAAAAAAAACCAGGTCGTAAAAAATCTCGCTCGCACATATTTGTCCGACAGCCGCGTTTCGACTGTGTGAATGTACGATTTGTGTACAATTTGTCAGATTTTGTACGAAGACTTAAATTAGTGTAAGCATGTTTGTGACCGACATTTGTTTTTTCAAAGATCCAAATTACCATTACCAAACAATTAGAATGTATGATTTTTTCCAAAATTTTCAAATTCTTAAATAGCGTACACCACGGTAATTATTTTTATACGCTAAAAAAACTTACACGCTATTAACGATTGGCGGTGTATCGTCCAAAAAAAAAGCACGCATGTAAGAACTACTGTAGTCTTTCGTCGCGACCTGGAGGCAAATATTACCGCCAGTACATGCATCCGTACAGTTATTGACAGCTTCTGTTGGAGGAATGGCCAAAAAAATAAAAGGAAAAAAAAAAGTTCTGGATTGGATGCGCAGACGGTACACCGTGAATCGTTATTCGCGTAAAGGTTTCTTTAGCATGTAGGAACAATTACCGTTATTTACGCTAATTGAGAATTTGGATTTTTTCAAAAAAAAACATACATACTGGATATTTACTTATACTAATTTGGATTTAAAAAAAATTAAACACCCGCCCCAAACTTGTTTATACTAATATAGGCTCTGTTCAAAATCTGACAAATTGTACACAAATCGTACGTTCACACAGTCGAAACGTAGTTGCCGGACCAATATGTGAGAACGTGATTTTTGACAGCCCGATTGTATCCCCCTTTTTAGAGCGCATATTCTCATGCGTCCGTGGTTACTAAAACCCATAAATTATACTTTCTCACTTAAAAAGGTACATCTTTGTTCGGTCTGACACCCACCGTACAACAATCTATTTAGATGATAAAAATTGGAAAAGAACCCTAAATGGCGTAAAAGAAAAAACAAAATAATTTATGCTGTTTAAGAATTTGGGGAAAAAAAAAGGTACCTTAAATAGCGTCCATTACGCCAATACCGATTCACGGTGTACAGTACTGTACACTACACCGTCGATCGTATTTAGCGTGTAGAAATTATTAGTGTGTAGAATAATTTAGTGTCATGTACACTAATTTTGACTTAGAATTTTTTTGAAATAAAAGTTATACACTAATTTTTCAACGAACGCCAATATGGGTACAACTGATTTGTCGAGAGGATATTCACAGTAATATAGGTAACAAAACAAAGCTTCTGAGCCAATTGTTGCAGATGCATTTGTTAGCGACTCTTTAGTCCGCTGAAGTAAAGGTCTCTTTGCTCTCCATGTTGGTTATTTGGGCGTTGACAAGAAACCTGTCCATCGGTAATGTTTATCTGCTGTTAAAAAATAGCAACATGGGTGTTAGTAGTTGAGGCATTATAATAAAATAACAGCACGTTTGTATGTGGTTTGCCGGTTTCTTTGGTGCATGTTTATGGGCACACATCTTAATTCAATAACTGGATAACCAGGCATTGGATTTTTATTTGATATTGGAGAACTGAAGTGCCGAAGAATTGAAAAACTGGAATGTTGGGGAATTGGATGGCTGGATTAATATGGGTAATTTGGACATTTTGGACCATTGGGTGACTGAATAACTGGATGTTTAGCTGGGTTGGATAACTGAATGCCTGGAGCATTGATTTTCAATATTAGTCAATAGTTGACCACATATGATGTCTGGATTCGTCTTTTGGTCTGTGTTTGTGGTGCAGGCCACCTTGCTATAAGCCGATTGGATTGGACCCTTGTTACCACTTTCCACCTCATGTCTTGGAGTGTAGGTGAGAGAACCTTTCCATTCATAATCTAGCCAACCACCTGCACTGCATCATTTATGATTCACAATTGCCTTTAAATAGAGAACACTATTACTCTCTATAATTCAGTCGTGGTTTTGCAGATGGAAGGCATGAAATAGTGTTGTAGAACTAGTTAAAGTAACAGACACTACACCTTGAATCGTTATTAGCGTATAGAAATTATTAGTGTAAAGAAAAAATTAGCGTCATTCATTCTAATTTAGTGCCAGGAGACGTGGCAGATTATGGTCCACGTCCTTAAATAGTGTAATTTATTATATTTAAGGTATCAATGTAAAATTTTTGGGGTGCCGATATAGCGTACATAAGGCTAATAACGATTCACGGTGTAGTTGTTCATCTCGTAATTAGCGTACAGGAAAAATTAGTATCGTTTACCCTATTTTAGGTAAAACCCTCAAAATTTAGGGGCGCCGAATTAGTGTTCAACACGCTAAATACGATCGACGGTGTAGGTTTCCGTACTTTAAGATGTACGCTATTTGACGTATACTGACCGACAAAATCCGGTTGCGCCTCGAAAAGTTGGAAACATGGTACATCGTTATTAGCGTGTAAGTTTTTTTAGCGTATACGAATAATTAGCGTGGTTTACGCTAATTGGGAATTTGAAAATTTTCGAAGAAATCGTCTATTCTAGTTAGGAATTAGGGTTATTTTTAAATAGTGTTGATAATTCTATTTGAGAATAATAATAAAAAAAAGCGGGACGGAATTAACGTACACAACGCTAATAACGATTGGTGGTGTAGCATAATCTGTCGTTATCTGGTTCTTACTTCTGACAACATTTGTCGGCTTGCTCACCCTATACGAGTTTTGAGGCACGGTTTGTTTGTAGCGTGCCACGTAGCCAGATTTCCTGGCAGTTACCGGTGCGCAAGTCCGAGAATTTTCACGGACAAAACGACAAAATTGGGGTGAAATGGACTCTTGCAAAAAAAACAGATGAGGCTGTTGTTGCGAATCTTCTCACACGTGTCATTAAGTTGCCGAGTTTATCGAGGATACAGATTTTTTGTCTCATTGGCACAAGTGCATGGCCTGTACGGTCATCAACTCGGGATAGCCAACCTGTGTTTGTCGTACTTTGCAAGCATGTTAAACAAAATTAATTTTTGTC
Source organism: Zygnema cylindricum (assembly GCA_037447655.1). Classification (NCBI taxonomy): domain Eukaryota; kingdom Viridiplantae; phylum Streptophyta; class Zygnematophyceae; order Zygnematales; family Zygnemataceae; genus Zygnema; species Zygnema cylindricum. The sequence goes on along the minus strand of JBBHKE010001149.1, from coordinate 253,694 downwards.
GCGACCTCGGTGAATAGTAGAATCACTCAAATCTTAGCTTCCACAGAATTCAACGCGCTGTCTAAAAAACGTAGATCTTCCAAAACGACAAAACATCGGTTTCGAGGGCGAGATCCGGGAAGTACGGAGACAGCTACAGACCGGAGTAGCCGCATTTTCGACAGTGATTCCCTAGGGAATCTGCAAAATTCGTACAGAATCTGTACGAACGTTTTTGTCGTCTTGTAGGACTTCTGTCTGAGTAATCATAGCAGCAACTTAAAACTTTCTGGTACAGGTCCTTGTCTGGAGACAAAAAAATAAATAAAAAAAAAATAAAAAATCTGGCGTCAGGTCTTGCTGTCCCTAGATGCTGGATATTTTGTCGTGACGTGCCATGAACAGAAGAATATTCCAAAATCGTTCTCGCCCAAACACCTTTTTGCAAAATCGGACAAATTGTCTTTTGCGGCATCCTATTGTCCTTTTCTTGAAGGTGTCGGTCCAGAATATCTTTTTCACAATCAAAATCCTCGACGTATTTCTGATACGTCACTGTCATCCGTACCAAACCCTCCGTACTGAACTCTCAGCAGCCGCCACGCGTTGCGTGTCGACCGACTCCGTTACCGTCACTGTTTCAAAATTCATTCAATACGCGACAAAATCTCGTAATTTCCGCGACAAAATATGCTTTGCTCGGTTCGTCCGCCACTCATGTTACGCCATATTAAAACCCTAACCAATCATCTCCCGCCGTCCTATTCGGTGATGTCACGGTTTTAACACACACTAAAAATATCGTACGATTCCTTTCGCACTATCGAATCGTGCGGCCCAAGTCCCGCTCTGTCTTCCCAACCGATCCAAAATCCCGTTTCCGTCCCCTTTTCCGTTTTTCTACTTCCAAGTGGCTCCTCGTTTCCCCTCTCTCTTGTCGTCTAGCGGCCCAATTTGGCTCCTTTCCTTAGAACCAACAACTATATCCACCATCCCTTATCCACTTACTTCCTCAAATATCCTCTTAACACACTCCATTCTTACAAAAATTTACAAAAATTTACGAAAATTTACAAAAATTTACAGGAATTTACAAAAATTTACAAAAAGAGTGAGTTTTTCCTTTTTTTTTGGGATTTTTTTTTTTTTAAAGAGAGTTATGTTGGAGGGAAGCGATTTTGACTATGGAGATTCTCCGAAGCTCAGTGGCCATGGACGCTTGCGCCGACAGTCTTCTCTCGCTTCTTTGCCTCAAACGGATATATATCCGGAAAATCCGGCGGATATTCCGGCGCAACATCCGGGATTCGCTGTTTGGGGAGACTCTGGCTGGCGTGAGTGACATCAGCAATTTTTTTTGTTGCAAGGAAGAATGCCAGGCTGGAATTTGGCAATGCATGCGATTTTTATTTCCACGTTTCTCTCTCTTTCTTTCTTTCTCTCTCTCTCTCTCTCTCTCTCTCTCTCTCTCTCTCTCTCTCTCTCTCCCTCCCTCTCCCTCTCTCTCTCTCTCGTTTAGTTTTCTATATTTTCTCATTGTTGTTGTTGTTTTTTTTTTTTTTTGTCTTTTTCGCTGTCCTGATTTTATGGGTACCGTTTTTATGCCATCCAGAAGGGTCACAAATGGGCGTAAAAAATAAAGGGTATTTAGCGAAATCGTACCAGTTTTCCACATCAAAAATGGACGATTTTCCGCGGCCGGGACGATGGGGATACGACGATTCGGCTCTTGCGAATCGGTCGCGATGTCGAGGTGTGTATTTAACAAAGAGTGAAAATTGGAGTTGGCAATTGTGATGTCGAGGTGTGTATTTAACAAAGAGTGAAAATTGGAGTTGGCAATTGTGATGTCGAGGTGTGTATTTAACAAAGAGTGAAAATTGGAGTTGGCAATTGTGATGTCGAGGTGTGTATTTAACAAAGAGTGAAAATTGGAGTTGGCAATTGTGATGTCGAGGTGTGTATTTAACAAAGAGTGAAAATTGGAGTTGGCAATTGTGATGTCGAGGTGTGTATTTAACAAAGAGTGAAAATTGGAGTTGGCAATTGTGATGTCGAGGTGTGTATTTAACAAAGAGTGAAAATTGGAGTTGGCAATTGTGATGTCGAGGTGTGTATTTAACAAAGAGTGAAAATTGGAGTTGGCAATTGTGATGTCGAGGTGTGTATTTAACAAAGAGTGAAAATTGGAGTTGGCAATTGTGATGTCGAGGTGTGTATTTAACAAAGAGTGAAAATTGGAGTTGGCAATTGTGATGTCGAGGTGTGTATTTAACAAAGAGTGAAAATTGGAGTTGGCAATTGTGATGTCGAGGTGTGTATTTAACAAAGAGTGAAAATTGGAGTTGGCAATTGTGATGTCGAGGTGTGTATTTAACAAAGAGTGAAAATTGGAGTTGGCAATTGTGATGTCGAGGTGTGTATTTAACAAAGAGTGAAAATTGGAGTTGGCAATTGTGATGTCGAGGTGTGTATTTAACAAAGAATAAAAATTGGAGTTGGCAATTGTGATGTCGAGGTGTGTATTTAACAAAGAATGAAAATTGGAGTTGGCAATTGTGATGTCGAGGTGTGTATTTAACAAAGAATAAAAAATGGAGGTGGTAATTGTGATGTCGAGGTGTGTATTTAACAAAGAATAAAAAATGGAGGTGGTAATTGTGATGTCGAGGTGTGTATTTAACAAAGAATAAAAATTGGAGTTGGTAATTGTGATGTCGAGGTGTGTATTTAACAAAGAATGAAAAATGGAGTTGGTAATTGTGATGTCGAGGTGTGTATTTAACAAAGAGTGAAAATTGGAGTTGGCAATTGTGATGTCGAGGTGTGTATTTAACAAAGAATAAAAATTGGAGTTGGCAATTGTGATGTCGAGGTGTGTATTTAACAAAGAGTGAAAATTGGAGTTGGCAATTGTGATGTCGAGGTGTGTATTTAACAAAGAATAAAAATTGGAGTTGGCAATTGTGATGTCGAGGTGTGTATTTAACAAAGAGTGAAAATTGGAGTTGGCAATTGTGATGTCGAGGTGTGTATTTAACAAAGAGTGAAAATTGGAGTTGGCAATTGTGATGTCGAGGTGTGTATTTAACAAAGAGTGAAAATTGGAGTTGGCAATTGTGATGTCGAGGTGTGTATTTAACAAAGAGTGAAAATTGGAGTTGGCAATTGTGATGTCGAGGTGTGTATTTAACAAAGAATGAAAATTGGAGTTGGCAATTGTGATGTCGAGGTGTGTATTTAACAAAGAATAAAAAATGGAGGTGGTAATTGTGATGTCGAGGTGTGTATTTAACAAAGAATAAAAATTGGAGTTGGTAATTGTGATGTCGAGGTGTGTATTTAACAAAGAATGAAAAATGGAGTGGGCAATTGTGATGTCGAGGTGTGTATTTAACAAAGAATAAAAATTGGAGTTGGCAATTGTGATGTCGAGGTGTGTATTTAACAAAGAGTGAAAATTGGAGTTGGCAATTGTGATGTCGAGGTGTGTATTTAACAAAGAATGAAAATTGGAGTTGGCAATTGTGATGTCGAGGTGTGTATTTAACAAAGAGTGAAAATTGGAGTTGGCAATTGTGATGTCGAGGTGTGTATTTAACAAAGAGTGAAAATTGGAGTTGGCAATTGTGATGTCGAGGTGTGTATTTAACAAAGAGTGAAAATTGGAGTTGGCAATTGTGATGTCGAGGTGTGTATTTAACAAAGAGTGAAAATTGGAGTTGGCAATTGTGATGTCGAGGTGTGTATTTAACAAAGAATAAAAAATGGAGGTGGTAATTGTGATGTCGAGGTGTGTATTTAACAAAGAATAAAAAATGGAGTGGGCAATTGTGATGTCGAGGTGTGTATTTACCTCTGCCACATAGTATCCTTATTAACACTATTGGATTTCCTTGAAGCTAATTCTTTAAATGATCCAAAATCAGCCACGTCATTTGGAAGTGATTTACTATAATAGCGATTTTCGGTGTATTTATGAGTTATAGAAATTAGTAAAACGCTAATTTAAAATTAAACCGAAAGTGTAAAATTAGGCCTGGAAGTTTGGAAACAAAAAATAAAAGATGTTGCTTGATTGAAATATGAACCATGAGTGGTGTATTTGGGTGGCTCAAACATGGTGTAAAAATTAAGAATTATGAGGTGAAAGCTTGGGAACGAAAAAAAAAACAAGGTTTCATTCGAAAGAAAACAAATAAATGTTTATTTTTTCATGATAATCCAAATGATTGTGCCTCCTAAATTTATTGTCTGTTCACTTTCTCATATGATTTTACCCCTTGAGCTTGCTGATATCTTCTTCGATGACGGAAATACACAAACTTAAGAAATGAAGTAACAAAATATGAGAATGAAAATGATATAACTCCACGACTGTCTTTCAATTTCCTCAAAAAATAATCCAGAACTAATAATCATTTTTTGGTTGTAACCCAGAATTTACTTTCCTAGCAAAGTTGTTTTGCTACAATTTTATTACTATGCTGACAATATTTTTCTTTTGCTTAATAGATCTTCAAACATTTGGGAAAGCCATCCAAATACTGACATGAATGTTAATAATTTCTTCTTTCAACGTTTGTTTTGCGACATCCCGTCACACACTAAAATTAATTAGTTATCGCTATTCCACTCTAATTATTGTTCTCTACACAACAAACTCTGATCTCTCGCTCTATCTCTTTCTCTCTCTCTACCCTTTTTTTTGTCTTATTAACAGCTGTTGAACAAGCCTGTAGTGAAGCTGCAATGGAATCTGCCCGAATTCGACTCAAAATGGCAACTTTCGACGTTTTGGAAGCCCAACAAAGAATGGATGCTTTCTGTCTCCAGAGAGAAGGGAGAGAAAAGCGAGAGGGGAGAGAGAGAAGAGAAGGAGGGAGAGGTATTGTTTCAAAGTCGGGCCCGATTCCTCGACCAGTTTCCGAAAATGCCTCGACAAAAAAACCGGTTCAAAAAACCCCAAAAGTTGCGAAGTCTGGAGGATCGAGTATTCGGAGTCGACTAAAAAGATGGCTTTCAGGACCCGTCGATTTGACAGAAATTGATATCTCCAATTCTAGAGATTGATTCTCTCTCTCTCTCTCTCTCTCTCTGCCGCCCCCTCTCTCTCCCTCTCTTACGCACACACACTCTCTCTCCCTCCCTTTTCCTCTCTGTCGCCCCCTCTCTCTCCCTCTCTTTCGCTCTATCACTCTCCCTCTCTCTCTTCCTCTCCCTCTCTCTCTGTCTCTCTTTCTCTCTCCCTCTCCAATGTTGTATAGCCAGTTTGTGAGAGATTTACCTGAACTAAAAATAAAAAGAGATAATCGGCTAAAGAAGAGAAGGCATAAATTATTTATGAATAGAATTTTATGCCAACATAGAAACTTTTGCCGAAATATCGTCGTTTTCGTAAATTTAAAATATTAGAATGACTTTTCCAAACCTTTGTACAAAGTGGATGGTAAAGGCAGTGGTAAATTTAGGCCTTCTTTAGTACTCTTCTTTTTTATGAGATGGGGTTTTAGCAAAAATTGAGTATTCCTTTTTTTTTTCTGTACAATGTGATACTGTTCAGTATATTTCAAATCTTTTTCTGGGAGGATTCGACTCTTTGTTCACAACCTATAATAATTTCAGTACTTAGTGAATATTCAGGTTGTTTTTGGAACCCCCTTGTTTTTTTTTTTTCTATTTTTGGAAGGATAAGGGATTAGGATTTCAGCCAATTGGATGTTTTTATTTTTGGAAGGATAAAAAATTAGGGTCTCAGCCGATTGGATGTTATTTGGGTACAATTTAAGAAATAATCAAAAGCTCTTTTTAAGTCGGATCAATTCTTAATTGTGTCATGTTTTGTTATTAAATACTATGTTGGTTATTTCAATTTGATTTTTTGTTGATGTAATATCAGAGCTTATTATGTTGTAACAATCTTTATTTGAAATCGTGATGGTAAACTATCTAAGTGTGAGGAGAAGTAGAAAAGTCAAAATTTAAAGTAACGTGAAAGAAGAGGTCAAACACTCAAACCATAAGATAAATCGTACGTATTCTACCAATATTTCACGATAATGTGCGTGCTAAAATTATTAATCCGAACGTTTTTTAACTTCCATACAAACTCACGAGACAACAATTTTGGCAGGATAGATGTTGATGGTTGTTGTTGGACGGTTGGATTACTTCTCTTTGGAGAACACTACACCGTGTATCGCTATTAGTGTCAATAGAATTCCCCGCCACTTAAAACATCTTTTCTCCGTACACACTTGTCGGATTTTCACATGTAGACCGCCACTCGGAAGCTAAGAACCTTACCTTTCAATCGCAACCGTCAGATCTACAACCCGACATGTGTGTACGGAGAAAAGATGTTTTAAGTGGCGAAAAAAAAACACTATGTTATTGTTTTTTTCGCCAGTTAAAACGTCTTTTCTCCGTACATGTTTGTCCGATTATGGATCTGACGGTTGCGATTGAAAGGCAAGATTCTCACCTTCCGATTGGCGGTCTCCATGTGAAAATCGAACATATGTGTACGGAGAAAAGATGTTTTATGTGGAGGGAATGCAAGAAAGAAAGAAAGGAAGGAAAGAAGGGAAAAAGGAGGGAAGAAAGAAGGGAAGAAAGGGAAGCAAGAAGGAAAGAAAGTAGGAAGAAAGTAAGGAAAGAAGGAAAGAAAGAAAGAAAGAAGGAAAGAAAGAAAGAAAGAAGGAAAGACAGAAGGGAAGAAAAAAAGAAAGAAAGTAGGGAAAAAAGAAGGAAGGAAAGAAGCTATGAATCTACAAAAAATGTGGAAACCAAAGCTTTAAAAAATGTGTGCAAGACATAATTGTTTTTGTCATATCAAACAAAGAAAACGAACAAAGAAGAAAACAAGGCACTTCACATTGCTTTCTTTGTTTTTTTTTGCACTGCTTGTAGTTTTTCAGTTATGGCCATGCTACCCCTTTTGTACCCTTAGACTCAGATGGTTTACCATCGTGCTTTTTAATTTGATCGGTGATTATATACTAAGTTAATCAAGCTCTAAATGTAACGTGAAAAACACATTTTTTACATTTCCTAACATATTTAGAATGTTCAAAACTGATTCCATTCACATTGCAACTTTCAACCTTGAAATTGTGAAATTATATTCAAATTCTTACCCAAACAGGTTTAAACCGGAAAGTTGAAAAAAGTACTAAGCTTGTAGAAAAAGTACTACATATTCATGTTCTTATTTTTTCAAATCTTTTGGTCAACATAATACCACAAACAATAATAAAATAAAAAATCGTAACAAATCGAACTAACAAAATTGTCAGTCCCACACTCGAAGTGCATAAAAATTAAATCAAACAACAAGCATTAAAATATAATAATAAATATAGAAAAAGTAGGAAAAACCCTCAAAAAGAGACTTAACACCACCATGTAAGGGATATATATATATATATATTTAGGAACACAATGAATTTCACATTAAGTATCTATTGAATGTGAGGCCATGAAAGGCCAAAAAGACTATTATGACAAAAGATCAAGATAGGCCGAAAGTGAAGAAAAAGGCCAAGATATAGAAGACAGGAAAAGAGTAACGACAAACAAGGAAACAAGTGAGAGGTTTGTCGTTTGAGTGTCTTTTAGATTTTGTTAATTTACATAACGACACAAGAGAGTCTTATAGTAAGACGAAGTAAGGGGTAGCTGAAAAGGCTCTAAAAGGTTCATCTAATCTAGAGCATAACTTAGGAAGGTACAACTAGTTACGGTAAAAGGAATCTAAGTCTAAAAGGATTCCTACGTAAGAATCATCAATTCTAATAAAGGTATGTACATTCCACTAAATAAAGTACAGTACGCTAAAACAAAGTACTAGACTTACAGCGTAGCAAATAAGACTCTACAGGTAGTGTAGAGAACAACAAGTAGTGTAGAATGCTTTAAGTGTATTTCAACGGTATCCACTTCCAGATTCCAGAATTAGAGTGGATAACCATTTCTTTACAAAGACCGGCATAGTAAATGTTATGATAAAATAAAAGACGAGGAAGAGGTTTGGTGAGAAAATCGGCAAGTTGAGAGCCGGAGGCAAAATGAGAGAAAGATACGGTGCCATCAAGAATTTTATCACGCGTAAAATGAAATTGAATGTCAATATGTTTTGTGCGTGTATGATGGATAGGGTTTGTCATAAGAGCTAATGCCCCTTGAGAGTCACAAAAAATAGAGGTTGGAGAAGATGGAGGAAAAGAGAGATCAGAAAGAAGGCGTCAGAACCAAATAGCAGATTTCGTAGCGGTAGTGCCGGCCATAAATTCCTGATCCGTTGAGGAAAGTGCAACAGTGGTTTGTTTGCGGGATGACCAAGAGATGAGGCCACCACCTAAAGAAAAATATACACCGAAAATGGAACGACGATCGTCGGGTTGATTTCCCCAATCCGCATAGCAAAATCCAATAATCGAAGTGTCCGGAGAAAAAGAAGAGGAGGAATGCGAGGGAGAAGAAGTATGGGAAAAGGTGAGGTGAAGATGTTTTGTTCCTTCTAGGTAACAAAGGACACGCTTATCGGCTTGGAGATGAGTTTGAGTGGCACAGTGCGAGAATTGAGACAAAAGACAAACGGCGATACATATATCCGGTCGTGTACCAAGCATAACATACATCAATTTTTCTAAAATCGACCGATATAATGAGCTTATATCTCCTTGGGCATTCCCATTAGAGGACACTTTGGTGAGAGTGGTATTGGGATCAAAGGGAATAGACACCGAATTCCAATAAGACATGTCAAAATGCTCAAGAATATCAAGAATGTAGTGCTCTTGACTCATTTGCAAAATGCGTGCAGACCTTTGACGTAAAATAGTGATGCCTAAGCAATAGTCAAGATCGCCTAAATCAGTCATAGGCCAATAGGATGAGAGACTTCTTTTGACTTGATAAATAAAGGACTTACTAGGACCTGCAAGAATTAAATCATCTACTTAAATAATAATGATGATTAACTGGTTACCTGTACCTCTAATATTTATCCCAAGATCTGCACTGATTTCTCTAAATCCTTCTTTAATTAATGCTGCGACAAGGGTTTGATGCCACACTCTAGGTGCTTGTTTTAAACCATAAATTGACTTACGTAAATGAAAAACAAAAGTTTCGATTCTAAGAACAACGTAACCAGGCGGTTGTTCCATAAAAATATCTTTTGCAAGTGTACCATGAAAAAAAGCAGTTTTGACGTCGAGTTGTTGTAATTCCCAATCATGAAGAGCTACCAGAGACAAAATAGTACGGATGGAGTCAAACTTCACGACAGGAGCAAAATTCTCGTTGTAGTCAACGCCCTCTATTTGTAAGTAGCCCTTGGCGACGAGCCTTGCTTTGTAACGGTCGATCGTACCATTTGCCAACCGTTTAAATTTGAAGACTCACTTGAATCCAATCCCACGACGATTTGGTGGAAGAGTACCAAGCGTCAAGGTATTGTTTGTCATTAATACGCTGTACTCTTGTGTAGCAGCGAGCCGCCACATGTCAACATTTGGGCGTTTCAACGCGACATTTAATATGGGAGGATCTTTGATGTTAGCAAGGTTGGCGTGAGCAATATTTTCGCGAATCAACCACGTAGGTTGTAAAAAGCGCGTACTTTGACGTACGGCAAGTTGTTCGGCAAGTAGCGTTAGGGGCGTAATAATGACCAAATTACAAGTAGCACGTGCCGGCGACGAAAAATCCAAAGGACGTGAATCCAAGTTTGTCGATGGAAGGACCGAAGCGTCACCGGCGACAGGAAGATTTGTCGCGTCCAAGACCATCGCTACATCAGTGACTCTTCTTATAGCGACAAAAAAGGTAGTGGCGTCTAAGAAAGTCGCGTCATCAGCGACAGGTTGTATAGTGAGAGGTGAAGCGCCGAAAATTTTGGAGTGTACTAGGGAAAAGTCATCGCCGGAATTGGAGGACGAGACATAATCTGTGGAAGGAGTAAAAGCTGTAGATATAGGAGAAATGTGTGGGTTTAAAGGGGGCGTATTTTGGAATGGGGTTAAAGGGGGCGTTAGCAAGGTGGTACTAGAATTAGAGGGTTCAGTTTCGTAAGGAGGAAATAAACTAGGTAGAGGAGTGATGGGGAAATCGGGTACAAGTGTACGTAAAAGGGGAGTTTTATGAAAAATAACGTCACGAGTGATGACAATACGGTGAGAAGATGGGCACCAAATACGATATGCTTTGGAATTCGGGGAATGTCCCACAAAAATCCCTCGCATAGCTTGAGGACCTAATTTACCATTGGAAGGGGGGAGGATTTTGAAGTATGCTTCGCACCCAAATATGCGAAAATGAGAGACATCGGGCTTTGTCCCATGCCAAACTTCAAAAGGAGTTTCGTTAGAAAGAGAAGAGGTAGGAGAGCGATTACAAATAGAAAAGGAAGTTAGTAAGGCTTCCGCCCAAAATTGAAAAGGTAAAGAGGCAAAATAGAGAAGAGAGCGAGACATGTCAATAAGAGTGCGATTGAGACATTCGGCATCACCATTTTGCTGCGGGGAATGAGGAGAAGTTTTATGATAAATAATACCATGTGTTAGTAAAACTCGAAAAATTTATAGGAAAAAAATCCCCCCCCCATTATCCGTTCGGATTGTTTTAATGCGAGACGACAAGTGATTTTTTACAAGTGCTTTGAAATGTTGAAAATGGGTAAAGACCTCGGATTTGTGACGCATAAAATAAACATGTGTAAAGCGAGAAAAATCGTTAATAAAAGCGAGAAAATAAGATGCGTCACTAAGACTTGGAAGGTTCAGAATCACTGCGTAGAATAAAAGAGCGAAAATAATTGCTAAAAAGAGCGAAATGTGTACAAATAAAATACGCAGTGTTTAGGCTCCAGAAATGGGTAAAAGTTGTAAAGTTTCGTGAACATTTTTTAGTGAACAGCAGAGCGTAATTTTGTTAGGCTTGCCTATTACCCCCCCCCTAAAAAAAGGATATTTAAAAAGCTCAAAATGATTGTGTACCATAATAAATAGTATTTTGAAGAGGAGTAAGGGGCGTCGTTTTACCACTACGGCTTACAGAGTTAGCGTGAGAATAACTGTACAGAGCGAGAGAAGAGATAA